>JAIPRL010007016.1:0-25040 GCA_025469235.1 Pemphigus obesinymphae
GGAATGCTTAAACTATGCTATCTTGAAAATATGTAACCTAACAATGATGTAAAAAAAAACGTTGGATTTTTCTACTCATTCATGTTCTATAATAATCTAAAATGTTTTTTAAAATGTCCCCTGGTTAAGAAACTTTGGATAGGGGGTGTGGGGGACGAAGTCCTCCACTGCTTATTTTTTTTCTAATATGTCCCGGAACGCTGATTTTTGAACTAAGCTCAGAGTCCGTCCTTATTTTTTTTTCCAATTCAACCACTGTTTATAATAATATTATGTAGGCGAGTATAGGTAGGCACTTATATGTGCGTAATATTGTATATATAGGTATAGGCATATCGTGATAAAATATTATAGGACTAAGTACCTATATGTATAGTGGTAATACTTACCTATAATGTAATGTGGGTACTTGTTTTTATGTTTGTTGTTTACGACTTCCGACGACTTACGAGTTGGTAATATTTTATTACCTACCTACGTATAGGTACCAACTTTTATATTTTTAAACATCGGCTTACGGCGTACTAGCCTTCTGGGTAAATTTGTTAAGGGTATATATATATATATATATAGGTATATACAATGATCATCTGTTAAATTTCCATTTGGAATGAAGCAAAATGATAAAAATACGATAACGGATAACGGTTCTTTTTTCCATACATACGTATTATATTATAGGTACCCACTATTCGGTAGTATATCTATGTATGTGCGATATTTTTCCAAATTTCACAAAAAGTCTATATATACATGATTTATACGCATAAATTGGGATTTACAATTTTCTATTTTTCATTTAAACGTCTAATTCAAAATTCCATTACAGGTTCGCCTTGTGTATAGTGTATACTATACTTTTAATAGTTATCGCTATCTCCCAACTCCGGTTCATGGTTTGTTACCTATTTATACTCGTTTTGTTGATGTAGGCAAATTGCAATATTTAAGTATACATTTTCGTATATTCGAATAACTTATTTGAGTAACTGTGAACACGAATATATTAAATATTATACTCAATTTTATTTGGTTCTTTTAATTTTAACATATTTCGATTTGAATATTGTAAATTGTAATATTATTGTTGGCGTTTGATTTACTTGTATCCTGGTATGAAGGTATCTGTTCATAAAATTCCAGAGACTTATTTACCAGAATGTATTACAGAAGTACTTGGGTTTTCTATTCCTTCCCTTAAGGTTCAAAAAATGGGTAATTTTGTAGAAATAATCAAAATTCCTAAGGAGTATTAAATTGAAATCTAAACATTTCATTTCAAAAATATATCACAAAACGTCCTCAAGATTCTATAATAAAATAACTACTTACCGATTAGAACTACACACTTACCGTTCATGAATGACGAAACATTTTATTTTAGAACATAGGAATACAATATAACAACCATAATGGACAAGAAAAGTCATTGCATTTGAAAAACGATTGTGATCGAATTTCGGTATAATATATTACAATATTATTTTCCGATTTAAGATAATTAATAATATTTCTGTTACTATAGGTATAGTTTTCCTTTACGCTTAAAAACAAACTGCGAAAATCGAAAAATGATGTTCTTATAGTAGGTGTACTAACTATCATAAATATATAATAAAAAAGCTCTTAGGAAGACGCTACACAAATTTTGGTAGAGAAGTAGTACTTCAAATTCATTTATCGTAATTCAAATGTTACTAAGCCTACAATAAACAATGAGATATAAATTATACACAATTTAAAAGATAAACATTTTTTTGATGTTTTATTGGAATAATATTTTCAAAATAATATTTTATTTTATATTTTTTTGAATGTTTACCTAATACGCCTTTTTTTATGTGTTTTTAATACTTTTAATTTGTTAATACAATTTTTGAAAATGGGCTTCCAATCAAATGTAGTTTATCTTCACATCTTTCAAATGGTGGTAAATTTTGTTTCTACGTTTTTTTAAGATGACACGGCATTTGAATTGCGTAATAATGTTTTTAAATATAAATCATGATTACATTGTTATGTTAAAATTACTGGAACAAATTCAGTTTAGCTACCACGCAGTTTATTCACTTCTTTATTGTAACTCATGTAAAATCGTGTTTTTTTATTCGATAGTGTTGTTCGAATTTGGCGCAAACACTTAGGAAGTTTCAAAGTTATATTGATTTAAAAATGATGATTTTCCAAAAATTACACTCGTAATTCGATACCGAGTATAGGTAATGGGATAACGCTGATTACGAGACGTACTGTTCCGAGTAATATATTATAATATATGTCATACGAGAATAAAATGAAAATACAGTAGGTACTTACTGTGCCTAATTTTCGAGAAGACCGGTGACCTAATGGGCGAACCATCACTACACGAGAATGCCGCTCTCTATGTCTATCGCTAAACTTAAGATCTTACAGACATGGGGCTCACTTTCCTCACCCCCCCCCCCCCCGGGAAGGAAAATAGCTCATCTGGGCCAGGGACACGTATTAAGGATCCCTTGAAATATGAGATGAATACTGTCCTTACCCTTCGGGTAGACCGGTGCCCTAATGGGCGAACCCTAGCTACGCGAGAATGGCCGTTCCCTATACACCTGCGGGCTCCGGGCGCCGCACTCGAGGTCCTACGGACTTCATCGCTTGGGTGCTAGGATGCCCCCAAACTCTCAGAAAAAGGTAAATTGGGGATTTGCTAATTTGCTGTAATAAAATACATAGCGGGTAAGTAACAAGAAGAAAGAAAAAAATTCAAATATCAAAAAAAACATGGTTAGTGGACCATATTTTGATACGAATACGTATTTTTAATTTTTATTTTCAAATCGTTATAATTTTGAAACTAAGTATTTGCGACAAAATCAAACTACATCATCGTTTAAAACACATGATTTTACATAAGTGGGCTACAAAAAAAAAGTGAGTAAATCCCGTGGTAGCTAAACTGCTTTTATAGCAAAATACTATTAAAAAAGTTTCCAATAGTCATTTCTGATAAACTATTAGGACCATTCTTTAATGGTTCTAATAATTTTACTACTTGATTGTAATATATATATATATATATATATATATAATGATTTTGGGACATGGACTTATTTTGGTCAAATACTCCTATAAGATTTCTTTAATAATAAAAAAAAAAAAAATGTTTACATACATTAAAAATAAACACTGCATTGTAAAATACCCATTACAAATGTAGGTATTAAATAAATCATTCAATAAACAATTATATAATATTATTTGGATTCTAGCATTTCACTCTCCATGTCATCGTATGCCTTTATACTACAATCAATCATTGCATTGGTAAAAAAATTCTAAATAAAACTAGGGTTATCAAGGAGTTTATCATTTACAATGTGGATGTCATATCTCTAAGAAAATGATGAAGAAAATAGACTAAAAATAACTTCTAAAATTCTAAAAATCGTTAAAATAGGTAACAACCAAAATGTCGTCTGAAATTTTTTATAAAAATATTATTTCAGTATACATATAGAAGAAGGGAAAACATATCCACTTAAATAATTAAATGGGTGAAAGTATTGGATTCTCCCCTCTCTTTTCCTATAATATATTAAAATACTCCAGTCTACTTGGAATATACATGTGTAACTATTATGCTATATGTTATATATTATGTTATAATATAATATAAGTATATTTAATGAAACATTACATTATATTAAATGTACTTCAAGGACTAATTCATTTTTGTAAAAATCAAAATTGAATTTAAATATTTATTTATCTTTCATTAATAATATTACGTTAAGTCTTCTAAGAATAAAACATACTTTGAAGTTTTGAACATGTTTTGTATTATTATTATTATTAATAATTTTAAACATAGTTTGTATACTAGAACATCTTTTAATCGGAAAACATGAGAAATGTTATGTACTTAGTAATAGTTCTCTAATACGTGCATAAATAATTATAGGGTTAGGTTAAGTTAGTTTAAGTACACATTGTGAACCAATTTTTGATAATATATAATAAATGCATTAATTAAATTATAGTAAATATTTATAGATATACCTAATAATATTATTCACAGTCGAAAGTCAGTATACAAATTTATAATCAATTAAATAAAAAACCTGACCGTGAACCAAACTATGCCTACTGGTATTTTCCAAATATTTCCCAAATATTTTCTTTTCATGTTTTATTTATAATATGTATCCCAAGCGTATCTTTAAATTTTGAAGTTTATATTTTAAGTGTCAATTTAATGTTGATTGAATAGGAAAATCCGTTGAAAACATGATTGGAAATTAGCATTAGGTAGATATATATTTAAGAATATCTTGCTCTATTTATAGCTCTATTATAATTTTTTTGGTAAAATTAACAATTAGCAAAGTAGGTATATAGTAATGATAAATTTCATATTTTGGTGATTAAAACCTGAATTACAATAAGTCCCGTTTTTTTACATTTGATAAGTTTGACAATTGAATACGACTAAAAGTGCGTGACTATGTAATTAACATACACCCCGAATATTACAAGATTACATTTAGGTACATAGATTTGAATATTATATAAATTGTTATATTCCATTTTTTATTTTTATTTTTTTTATTAATTAATTAGTAGATATCAGTGTTATTATTATTACCTATTATTATTATTATTAAGTATTACTAGTAAGATTTTAATTTTGTTTTTTTAAATTTCTAATATACATTTTTAAATATTTAAAATGTGTTATCAATAAATTTACCATTTACAGGAACTTCCTGTTTTGGTCGTAAACTGTCTAAGAATGTCATGCGGTCTGTAAACCTCTTGATAGTCAATAGTCTTTTATTAAAAAAATCTGGTATAAACATAAAATACATATATATGCATCAATAAATAATTTGGAACTATTTTTAAAATAAAATGAACAATATTAACACCATTAGTTTAGAAATTCCAATACTATTTAAGCACTTAATAAGAAATTCTCTACAAAAAACATTAGTGTAGGTAATCATTTGAAAAAATGTAAAATACATATGTAACCCTTTATTTAATCACTATAAGAAATTAGGTTAAAGTCTTAGAAGTTTAATGTAAGTCTTGAAAGTCATGTAGAAATCTTGGAAATTAGATAAAAATCTTGGAAGTTAGATGGAAGTCTTAGAAGTTAGATAGAAGTCTTGAAATTTAGATGGAAGTCTTTGGAAATTTGTTAATTGGAAGTTATGTGTACATAATTTTGTCTTGTGAATAACCCTTGTAATAATATGTTATTAATTATTATCGGTTATAAATCCTGAAATCTTTGATAACACTATAATTATAATAATAGTCATTAACTTTATGATAATTTAAATAAAATTGTAAAAATTTTATTTATTTATACAATAAAAATAAAATAAAATGTTATCGTCTTGGACCAATTTTATAAATCATTTTTAAAACGTATTTAATAATTTTACAGTTGCAGTTATTTAAATATTTTTCTTAAAATGTTTTTGAAATTGTCACGTAGAGGCCTCTAAAAACCGGTACCTACATTCGCATCCTAAGTGACTGAGATTGCTTATACATATGTACTACGTATCATGTACAACGTCTAGACTATTAGTATTTATACATTGTTTATGACTTATATTTATAGAAGTATCTATATTATAATATTATCTAGTTCATTAGTTATTGGAATTTGTTTAGGTTGATTACATTAAGTATTTAAATTTTAAATTTACATTACAAAGTAAGAATTTTAGATTTCCAATAACATTGAGTTAAACGGTTTTAATTTTTAGAAAACCTTTTATTTTGAGAATATTTGATGATGAATTTTTTTCCCACTGTTATAATTAATAATATACATATAAATATATAATGTAGTATAGCTATATGATGAGTTTCCAGTAACTACAGGCCTCAGACAGGGTGATGCTTTATCACCAGTATTGTTTAATATTGCCTTAGAATCGATTATAAGGAAAGTGCTGAGTCAAGCCTAGGACATAAAAATAGGGAACAACCTGAGAGTTAATCGAAGTAGCTTATGTGGACGATATAGTCTTAATAGCTGAAACAGAGGATGAAATAAAGAACATAACAAACATCTTGTCTAAGGAAGAGAAAGAAAAAAGCTTAAATATAAAATATAGGAATAATATAGGAATATATAGGATTCTTTCCAGAAAAAACTATAGAACATATCATTTAAAAATAGAAGATTACACATTTGAAAGAGTAAGGAATTTCAAGTACCTTTGTGCAGATATCAATGAAAAATTTAATAGCCACGAAGAAGTTTAATGGCGGCTCATCACAGCAAACAGATGCTATTTTAAATTGATGCTACTATTCAAATCAAGATTACTATCAAGAAAAACAAAAATAACATTTTATAAAACTAGTCAAACCAATGGCTCTTTGTGCATGCAGTACATGGGCCACAACAAATACGAAACGATGAAAATTGGAAGACCTTTATGTTGAAATTAAAATTTGTGGATCCTAAAAAAGTATGAGAATAAGTCGGACTGAGCATGTTTGAAAACGACACGGAAGAATGGAGACGATATGTTGTTTCGTCAATGGGTCTGAAAGTCCTGTAATAGCCGTAGAAGAAGAAGAAGAAGATAATTAATATACTCGGCTTAGGATATAGTATTATCGTATAAACAAGAGAAAATATGTATACACGTTTGTTGTTTTGGATTAATTTTCCTTTTTATATGTATATAACTTTACGTTTTGTGTAATTTATTAGTGCAATACTAATTTAAATACGTCACTCACAGAGATTAATACTAACAATTTGAATATATTATTATAGTATTTATGTAGCTCATATAGGTCGTTATAACTTATAATATATAAATATATTAAGGAAATCTGAGAATATATTTCGAATTCAATGCTGTTGAGTTTTCAATTTTTAATATTATTGACAAAGAGACTCTCGAAATACCAATTATAATGTAACAAAACGTACCTAAAACATGAATATTGAATAATTGTATATTTATTTATTTATTAATTTACATTTACTTACTACTTACATATATTAAATGTGTTTCCTAATATAATGATTACAAATTCCAAGACTAAAATCATATAGGCACATTACTAAATTAACTACGCCATACACACCGTTTGCTTATTGAAACACTGACAATATATGATAAGCAAATATAGGAGTATAGTGGAGAAAAAATTTCCATATTACCGTTTGATAACATGCATAATCTGATGATTATAATTCCGACTAAAACGTTTCAATTTATATTTTTTACGATTTCAAACGATTTATCGTTTGATTTTAAGGTGGCTCTTTACAGGCTAATTATAAGGGGTTCTGTGTTGGAAAATTTCGTATGCGTGTGTACGTGTGTAAATAAATACTAGGTAGTGTGTGTAAACCTAGTTACCCGTAACTCGTCTAATAACTATAATACTATAATATAATAATATAGTAATAAAATCGACGACGTTTCATGAATTTTTTCTAAATTTTATTAAAAATTTTCCATGTTTTGACCATCGTATCAATTTATTGTTTAGTCCGATTTGAATTTGGAAACTGGATCAACTTTTTACTTGTTCAGTATTTAGAAATTTTCCACTATATAAAACAATTAAAAAAAATAAATATTAAAAACTAAAAATTAAAAGTAATTGTTTGTTAACAAATTCAAATCAGTTTGCAAAAATATATAGATCCATTCAATCAATTGCTATGATGGACAAAAAAATTAGTCTTTTTAGTGTGTGAAACTCGTTGCTTAATAAAAAAAAATAATATTATTATAAGTACCTCAGTGTTGACTGAGAATTATTATTACGTTCAAAAGTTATTTAAAAAAAACAATATAATGTATATAATTAAATGACGATTTGTGTCATGTCGGTAGTTATTTAGTTTAATTAAATTTCGTTTATGTTCTAAAATATCGTAGAACTTTGGATTTGTTTTTATTTTTACGGTATTTTATTTAGAGAAAATACGGCGTATAAATTCATAAACGTTCAAGTTGGAATGCAACTTACCGTAAAACAAATATTTTGTTAACGATTATTTAATATTACTAAAAAATATAATTTACGGTAAACGATTTCGAAAACATATTTATAATGTATATATATATAAATTCACCATAAATTAGGCAGAGAGACACAAATATTGAAAATTCGAAGTCTCTAAATTTTAATATAATTTTCTAAATAAATCGATAGCTAATAATGGGACCTAACTATGAAGTTTATGAACAAATAATCAATTAAAAATGTATTCTTATCCTATGGGTCTACTATAGATAAGGTACCAGGTATACACATATTTTTAGCCAAGATACAAAAATTATATTTATATAATTAATATAATATTCTTATATTTTCCCAATACATTCTTACTCCTAGAATTATTTTCTCCAATTTAAGAACATAAAAATGTCTAATACAAGATTTAAATATTATATTATATTAGCACTAAAAATATCTTATTTTGAGAGTTGGTTACCATTTTTGGCATATTAGATAGTTGTTCTCATGTATATCATGTACATATGAGACATCCATTTTTAAATTTTATTAAATATATATTTAATATAAATTACGGATTTTATACAACAAATTGTATATACCTACTAATTTCTAAATATAGTACTTCTGAAATAGAGCCAAAATTTGATTTAACTTCTTATCACGCATCATATAACATCATAGCAATCTAGTTTATTGTCAACATTATTTTATGGTTTATTTAAAGTAATTATAATTAATTATATATATAATATATATATATAATAATATATATATTTATATTATTTATACTCGTGTGCTGGAATAATATATTAATAATAAAAGTTACTCTAATGCAGTTCTAGTTGTTTGCTTAGTAAATCTAAGTTGTCATTTTGGAAGCAGTATCTACTATATTTATGTACGATTTAAGACGATTTAATGAATGCCTTCATCATATTTCGGATATCTATCATTCTCGTTTAGGAATTGTACGGTTTTGAAGTCAATATAAATAACCAATAAATATGCAACCAAATCAAATTCGACCACACGTATAATTATCCAATTTTTTAAAAATATTAAATTGACGGTCCTAACAGTTCGTAAAAATGACAAAAAATGTTGCTTTTCATTTAAAAGAATTAGATATACAATATGCATTTTCAACAAA
Source organism: Pemphigus obesinymphae (assembly GCA_025469235.1). Lineage (NCBI taxonomy): Eukaryota > Metazoa > Arthropoda > Insecta > Hemiptera > Aphididae > Pemphigus > Pemphigus obesinymphae. Next base: position 9,155 of record JAIPRL010007016.1, read on the forward strand.
ATTTCTTAAGTTTTTAAGAATATACAGTTATTTTTTGAATTCAGTGTAAGTGTAAATTCGGGTTATGGGACAGGATCTGTATGTACATGTAAACACATAAGGAAGATCGTACTTCTCTACAATAAGTCATCACCTGCTTTTCATATAAGTCAAACACCACGATGAAATAAATTATTATTATACGTCTGAAAATGTGGTGAAGTTTGTTGGTGAAATGAGATTCAAATATACAACAAGAGTATGCGCATGCGTTAGCTCGAATGACGTGTCACATAAATAACGTTTTCTGTCTAATAAATACAACACAAAAATAAATGAAAAATTTCTTGTAAATTATCGCATCAAGTGTTGACGAGAACGTGGCATTTTGCAATTTAAATGATGTAAAGCCGTCGTCTTTCCATGGAATTAAAAAATAATAATCAAATCATTTGCAAAATAAAAACGAATTCATGTATTTAGTAGTTAACGTTTCTATTTAGAGCTGGTATTATACGATTTACCCACTATAATATCTTTGCATAATACGCTTTTGCAACTTTTTTCTATGAAGAAAGTCGCTGAATGATATTGCGAATGAAAACGATTTTGAATTTATTTTTGTTATATTGTTTTTTTTTTTGTTAACTTTTTGTTTGGTTTAAACAATTAACAAAGTATATTAATATTATTTGCTCCAAGTTATTGAGTTATACCTAAATTTTCAATCTCAACGCTTCAAAAATAACTTAGAACAACATAAAAGATTTCAATTTCAATTATTTTTTAACCCTAAAATCACACATTGAAAATTGTGGTAAGTTGTTGATATTGCAGTTCTATATTGTATTATATTGTTCTACTCCAGTTAAACGTATAGGTGTTTATTTTTTCATGTCATCAAATTCGTTGGAACAAAAATTAATTATAATAAAAATATTCTAAAAAAAAAAATCATTTATTTTTTCATTTCAACTATATATGAGAAGTATAGTATACAATAAAGTAAAAAATATTTACAATTTGTATGTGATCAGTAGATAGAACCGTATTGATTTATAATCAAACTTTAATCATTTTTATTGCAATTTTGATAACAAAAGTATTGTAAAATTGATAAGAATATATTATACTATATACCACAAATATAAATTATAAAATTAATTTTCATGGAGATAGAGTTTCAAAAAACTTGAAGTTTATTTTAATGGCGTTAGATAATACGAAAATGTCCTGAATCAAGCAATACTAATCCATTTCACCCAATTGATAATAATATATTTCCATCCGATTTTTATATTATTTCGTTCGTTGGTTTTGTAATTTCATTAAATTAATATGTTTTATGGTATAGATTATTAAAAAATATTCGGATTTTAGAAATATTACTAATTTTTTGAATATATAAATTTCAATTAAACATATTAACGTTATAGTGGTTTTTCTAGTACAGTATTCATGTTAATGAAACGTAACAATACACTTAAGTAAATATTGTGTCCTGCAATAATGACTGTATAATATATATTAATTATGTTAGTACCATTGATAACAATATACAGCGCACATCTAACAGCATATACGATACTTAAATACTAGATACTATATACTAGATACTTTGTATTTTGGACTAACTAGATTGATGCATTTAATCGATTCATTTTCAGTCACATTGAAAGTATTGCAAAACGAGTATTTGAAACACAAATTTGGGGTTTTTGAAAACTTTTTAAATGAATAATGATAAGTATATAAAGATACGTCTGGCGTAATTTTTGAGTCAGTTTGAAACTATTAAACATTTTCTACTAGTATTTTCATATTTTAAGAGGGTTTCATTCAAGAAAAATGAAAATGTACCAATTTGAAAATAAACTATAAATGGTACCATTATAATAGAATTTTTATTGTGATTGTTTTTTTTTTTATTAATTTATGAAATTGTATTGAAAATATTACTTTTGCATTACTCATTTATAATAACTTGTAAACATCGTAGAAAGATTAAACAAAAAATAAATGATAAAAAAAATATCACATTATCTAGCAGCCGTATGTCTATCTATCTAGCCGTATTTTGATATATATGGATTTAAACAAATTTTATGAGTTGTTAAATACCTAACTTTTTCGATTTTTTTTTAAAAATAATTAAATATAGAAGAAAGGAAACGTAGATCATTAGATAATGTTGTTATCTATTATTTGTATTTTGTTTCATATTTCTAAGATGTTTGTAAGTTACTAAAAATTTTAAATGCTAACAACAGTTTTTAATTGAAAATTTTTTGCGCTGACATTTAGCAATATTTTCCAAATATATTGATAAAAATATATAATATATATTATGTGAGTACTGAGTAATGTGAATGATGAGAATTTGTTTATAATCTTTTGTCGGCTTTTGCCATCATCATGTCAATTTGATATACTGTACTCAACGAGCAACAAGTGTTTATATAATGTTTATTGGAATATAAATTATACTATGAACACATTTGTTGTTCATTTACGGTTCTATATCGAAACCACTTACAGGAGTGTAATTTTAGTAGACAAGTCGTACGCCTAAGATAAATATATTATACTTTTGTCTTATCAAAAATTATAATGTACATCTACAAAAACTGATCTAAAATAGATATATATGAACGAACTAAATGGCTAACATTCCAATTTAACAAAATACCACGGAGGAATTGAATGTGTAATATATATATATATATATATATATTATATGTATATCTTCTACCGTTTGTCAAATATATTTAAATAACTATAAAAACCAACTTTTCCAAATAAATTAAATATTTTATATTTTGTTATTTTTCTTGAAAAATAATGAATTTAAAAGAAATTCTGTGAAAACCTTTCTTTTTAGACAATCATATTTCAACCCTATTATAGCACAGGGATGGGTGAGTCATCATCATAAAATTTAACACAAATTGGTGGGAAAAATATTAGTACTGCCCAAATATTTCAAAAAATCTCATCCTTATAAATAAGGAATACTACAATATATATATAAATATTATATACACCAAGGCCGGAATTAAGGAGGAGCCAGTGGGGCCAGTGGCCCTAGGGCCTCACCACTTGTGGTCCTGACCAGTTATGATAAAATTTGCAAAATTTTAAGTCAAATTGCAAAGAATCTAATTGTAGAGAAGAAAATTATATAAATTAATTTTTTTCATAATTCTTAATTTAACTCCTCCGCCCTGAAGTATTTAAGTATTTAAAAAAATTGAATTAAAAAAATTAATAAATCAGTTCAAATTGTTAATAATAATACTGGGTTTAAGTATTTTATGTTTATAAAAAATTGCGTGCGTGTTGGGTTTTGAATAATTCCATAAATTATTTTCATGTCGTAAATACACAGGCAGTTGCCCGGACTTCGTATATTTCATATTAATTTTTGCATAAGTATCGTATAATATTATTATGATTTTGGTTAGTCATTTATTTGACTGTAGATCGTCGAACTCCATGCATCCATGCATGTCACTTATGGTCATTATTTAAGAGGACGCTACACATACGTTTTTTAAAAGGTTGTGTATAGGCAATTTTTAAGAAATTTTTAGAAATATTAAAATATAATAATTTAAATACAATTTTAAAAGTCATTTAAAATTGGTTCCCTGTCTACTACTTTTTATTGTCATGTAATCACGATATTTATTATAAAACCATATTTACGAAAAAGTGTTAAAATGCGTTTTTTAAAAATAATTTTAGAATAAAAATACTTATTATTAAATTAATAATGGGCAATATTTGGTAGTGAACCTAATTTCGGGTTTCAAATTAAATAATTTAAAAAAAAAGTTATTGTAGTTTTAAAAACTTTATTTAATTTTTATTTTTTCAAGCTTTAATAACTATTTTTTAAGGCAATAAATGAACAATCTCAAATAAGATTCACTCCAACATTTTGTCTTCTATCGATTTAATAATAAATATTTTAACTCTAAAATCAATTTATGAATCCGTATTAACAGCTTTGCGTAAACAAAATTTTTCCTCTTAAGTAAAATATTATATTACAATTGTAAATCTGCATCACTCTAGGCGATTTTTTCATAAGCGAACTCTACTATTTCGATTCATTATCTATTACTACATATAGGTATGGGGATCATAAATATAAAACAAAAAAAGTACAAAAATTATTATTTGGTGAAATGTAAAAAAAAGTTCTCGAAATTTTTATTTTAGTTATTAACTATTATACCTATTTTATATAACATACCTACATAATGAACATGTAACACTTACATTAATGTTAAAATCTAATAATTTGATTGTGATATGTTTTTATTAAATTTAAAAAGAATAAAGAGGTAAATAAAATGTTTTACTTTCATTAATGTTGAACGGTGTTCAAAAAATAATATTTTTATTTCTAGAATAATAAATTTCTTTATTTAAATATAAAATATATATTACCAAGTACTTACTAAAAAATATAGACTTAAAAGATTCAACACATATATATATTCAACCAATGTTGTTTACAGAAAAAAAGAACAAAAGTTGTATGAGTAAAAAGCTCGATATGGTTGATTGAAAAGAAGATTGGTATAAGCTTCAACGTGATTAAACGTACCTAATTAAACTGAAGCTCAAAAAAGAAAAGATGCTTATGAAAAGCCCCCCGCTATCCTTTGGCCCCGGGCCTCCACTTGTATACGTCCTACACTAGGTAATTTAACATTTTCAATTTTAATATTTTAAAAAAACTAAAGTTCCTAGAAAGGGAGTTTATTATGGAGGTTTTGGTACCAATGTAATTGTGTAACCTAATGAATAAAGTCTTCAGAAAGATAAAATAAATTTCACGTTAATTATTTAGAGGAAGCTTATTATTTATTGAGGACCCATACATTGCACAGTTGAAAAAAAATGTCTAAAGGGAGAAATTCCTTATTACGCCACTGGCAAGCCCTTGAAATATTACCTAGATTAACCTATGAAAAGTTTGGGAATTTTACTCTTAAGTATATAAATTCCTGTAACGGCCATTTCCACAAAAGTCTGTTCTTATTTCGTATTTAGGCAAAGTTATTGGCATTTGTACCTAAATAAATTAGACCTAAATAAAATTGCACGATTCTCACCTCCCGTGCCTATCGAAAGAACCTGAAAATATGTGATGAATAAATAAGGGTATCGTGAGAAAAAAATTCCGTATTTCATTTTATTTTATGTTGAATATATCATTATTTACGTCTTACTAAATATTTTATTCAATACGTAATAATAGTGTAAATTTAAATAAATGTTTTTTTTTTGGTAATCAGTTATCATGGATATCGGATATAACTGAGTATTTTTTTTTTTCATTTCCTTCTTCTATATTATATGAATTTTTTTCTTATTATCAGATAAGCAGTTCAGTAAAATTTGTCCCACTGCACAAATTACTCGATTTTGATTCGATCAACAATCTAAGGTGTTGTGTTTCGAATATATTTTAACAATTTGGTAGTAATATAAATAACAATTTATTGCCTCGTTCGAGAAAGTACGAGTAGTTTCTAGTGATTTATTTATACACTACATCATTTGTATGTACACTGATATTCACTCTTAAAAGTAAAATAATATCTAATAATTCATTGTCGTTACTGTGTATTATGTTTGTGTGTCATATTCGGTATTTATAACATATCGTCTTGATTAATGATGACTACCATCGAGAGAGTATATGTCGACGAGTAGTCATTTCCCCGTACGTGTGAGCGCCCAACCGACTCCAAATGCTTCCGATACGTGTCGGGTACGAATGATCAATGGGTTGAAAAACTTCGATTATCGATGTCAGTGCAGGGCAATGAGTTTTTGATTTTTTTAAATTCTTAGTGTTTGATTTAAATACATTTAGAGTACAAGTAAATATATTATGTAAAAGACCCCCTTCGAAAAATTATACAACAATTAACTACACTTAGGTATACATTATTACTAATAATAGTAAAAAAAGGTAACATGTGTTTAAGACTGTTCAAGAGATTATTTTTAAGGTTTGATTGTTCATATAACTTTAAGTTTAGTCTAATTTAAAGTTATAATTGTTTAACCAGCATTAATTATTAGTTATTAGTTACTATTTATAAAGGCTAATTTGTTATTTACATCAAAAATTAAATAAAATAATTATTATGAAAAAGTTACATAGATAGAAGTGATAGAAGATAAATAAAAAAAAAACTGGTCAGCAGGGGATACAAGCAATTCACTATCATTATATAGGATACTAGTGGTTGATATAATGCATTTGAAATCAATGATAAATTATTTCTTTCGATAAAACGATTCTGAGCAAAATATATCCATGAATTGCTAGTAAAAAATACGACGTCAATATACATAATATAATAGTGCTATTATAGTAAATATTTGGTATAAGTTTCTGATATTTAAATTTTATAATTAAAAATTATTTTTGGTCTTTTCTGATAGTTATAAATATTATATTTCACTTAAATAGTAGGTAATCATGACTAGTTTATTTGTTACTTTCTAATCTATAACGAATTTATGTATTATTTTTCTTATAAAGATAGTTTTTCGTTACGGTTTTGAAAACTTCTGTGTGATGTGTAAAACCTATTACACTCAGGCGAGTTCTTATAAACATCTGAGAATAGTAAGTTTGATTGATTCTTAGATTACTTAGGTATTTTGTCAACCTATTCGTTGGAAACATTTAAGGGGTGGACAATTATATTTTAGATAGCGGACGCCAGTTTCCGTTGTAGGCAGAATATTTTTAAAATTAATTAATTAAAAATATTATTTCCGATAAAATACATAAACCAAGATATACGAATTGCACTCAAAAGTAATTTTACTTATGAGGTGTTGTACTGAAAAAAAGTTATAATTACCTATTAAAAGGTGTCACACTAAAACCGAGTTACAAATTCAAGGTTTTGAACTCAAAAGGTGTTGAACTTACAAGTAGTCTAGTTGCACTTACAATAATTTGTAACCGGTAGGTGTTACGTTTAAGCTAGTCATACTAGTATTTCCAAAAAATGTGCCAATAAATTAACAACACAAATAAACATAGTGATAAAAATGAAAAATTATCTAATGTAAGTACCTATATTGAATTAGCACGAGGAAAAATTAAAAACAGTCGTTATTGTGTATTGAAGATGATAACATCGTTATCAAAATACGTATATACAAAATGAAATTTTATATATTAATTGTGGAATCGAGTTTTTTCATTTTATTACTTGAAATTTTCATTCGTATATATTTGATTATATTATAAAACATAATTCTTCTCTTTCCTCCCTTTAATGTATTGTATCCATTTTCAGTATATTTTTTCTGCTTGCTTGTGTATTTTTAACGCTATATAATAAAAATAATTTACTAAAAACGTATGATATAAAAACAACGAAGAAATTAGGTACAATTTAACTGTTTTGCGCTAAAAGTTGAAAAAACAATTAAGGCATGGTGAAATAAGGCAGAAGTAAATTATTATTGTTCTTACTTTAACGTATTTTTCTTAATCTTGCCATTTGTTTGGTACCCTAACAACTTATTGTATTATTAATATAATTGTACGTTGCGAATACACGTATAAGAATCCTTTCGAATAACGAATTCTTCCATAAAACTCGAGTTTGTAGTATAACCTATAAACTAGGGTTGGGACGTATAATACTTTAATATGTAATTCAAGTTCTATATATATTATACATCAATATTATTGTATAATACTGTATTTTAATTTATATAATTGTATAATCATTTTGGCCATGTTGATAATGTTTTTGTCAACAAAACGTCTTTGATAACAGATACAGTTTATCACATTATCATTTTTTCACTCAATTGCCAAAAATATAGTCCAATATTTTTTATTTAGTATTCGTTTTTCATCAATAAATATTAATATTTAAGTTAAATTCATAATGTCGTTCGGAGGTCAACTTAAATAAAATGTTTGGAACCAAGGATATAGCCGCATTTAAAATTTAAAATTCATGATTAAGAAATTAGTTATCGGACTTATATATTTATTTATTTACGCCACAACAGGCAATTTAATACAAAGATTAATGAGATACCTAAAATTAACAACTTAAATTAAATATAATATTGAACTGTTAATAATAGAAACTATTAATATGGTATTATAGTAACAATAAAACAATTAAAAATACTTATAAATTATAAATTAAAAATTGTCAACAGGCAAATTTTAATACAAATAAATACCTTAAATATATTGAATATTCATTATTTAAATAAATACATTAAATACAAATTTAATACAAAGATTAATGAGATACCTAAAATTAACAAGTTAAATTAAATATAATTAAAAATGAACTATTATTTAGGTATTATAGTAACAATAAAACAATTTAAAATACTTATAAATTAAAAATAAAAAATGGATGGGTTTTCGTTAACCAAACGTATCATACGATGAATGGGGTGATTCCGACCATAATTCGTAACATGAACTGGAACAACAAAAGGAGCGTATATTAAATATATAAATATATAAATATATAATTAAATATTAATAGATAGTTAATTTTTAATTTTTTAGTTATTATTATAGATTACTTTAATTTTGTAAAAATAAAAAGGATTATATTGTAAACAAACTAATTTTTCTATCATATTTGTATTAAATACTTGCATGTACTTTATAGTTTATATTTTATAGTCAAATTGTCAATAATTTATATTTGTTATTAACTGGTTACTTGAATGAAAAGTTAAATGATTATTGACCTTACAAACTATAGTAATATAGTGTTACATAATATTATACCTTATATTAACAATTGGAATTACATATTGGACTTCAATTAATGAAAATATACATTAATTTTCTATTTGAAAAAATAATACGTATTATACGTTGACAAGTATAAAATTTTTATATATCAATTCCCCTCAACTCTGCTATAAGCTCCTGTCCTCATTTATACAAACATATAATTTACAGTGTTCAAATATTGCGTTTATAATATATAAAGAAATTCGGTTTGATTGGGAATATGGTCATTTGAAATAAATTCACTCTAATATCATAATATTGATTAATTGATAAAAATTTTTTTTTTTCATTTTATAGCGTGTTGTTCTAGTATACATACATCATACATATACATACATACATATATACATACATACCTACATATACATATACATTTACATATACATACAAACAAATACAACTTGGGTGTTTCAAAAAATATACACCACAAAAATATGGATTGCCATTCACACTGCAAATTTCTACTTCCAAAAATAAAAACTAAAAGCAGTTTTTATCGACCGGTATTTCTACCAAATGTACATATTATAGGACTTTATATTTTATAATGAACTGACTGGGATATGATAATACTAGCGGTATATAAATTATACTTGCAAAGCCCAAGGAAGATCGTATTGTCGTTTTAAAATTGTTTTACGAGGGAGTAAATACACACGACCTACATTATTCAGAACGGAGCATAAATTAATTCTTAATTATAAAGGTTCATAAAAAAAGTATTATAAATGGAACCCAACAACTTATAAAAGTATACTATAATATACTGGTTTTGCATATATTTAAAAAAAAAACTCTTCAGTAAATGTTATTTTAGAAACTAATTAAATACCCACTTAAGTACACTATTTGTAATCAGATTTTTGTTGAGAATATTTTTAAAAGTTATTCCGATTTAAAATACGTACCTAAACTCATAGTTGTTACTTATGGGAATTATCTAGATATAAATTTATTTATTTTATTTTATCTAGATAGGAAAATTTTTTAGAAAGGACTATACTCAAATGTAAGTTTAATATTAGGATCAATTTTTTTTCAATTACTGATCACAAAGAGATTTAAGTAATAAATTAATATTTGAACATTCACGTATCACTTAAATATTATTTAAAAGTATCTACAATTTAATTAATTCGATAATCATCTAGATGGAAATTGATTTTTCTTTATCTATAGACTCTATAGAGTAAATGTAGTTCAGTTATTATTGTTTTTGGATATAAATGAGTAGGTATTGTTATTTCTATAAAGATAAATTTTCGCTATCTAAATCTTATACTGCATATAACGTTCTCCAAAAGTATTCCAGTGTAATTAAAATAACATAATAATACAATATATATATTATAAAAAATAATATGTAAATATAGGTATATAAAATGCGTTCTGATTTCCGAATACTTCTCAAATACTTTTTTATTATATTGACAAATAACATTTTAAAAACACCTTTGAAAAAAGAAACAAATAGTCCATTTTTTAAGTAGGTTAACGTGGGTCATTAAAAGACAAAAGAACAATCATAAAGCGTAAGATGATGCCTAATAAAAATGCGTTCCTAGGAGTTTTCCACATTTTACTTATTTGCGGAACTTTAATTTTGGAAGTCTCAAATTCAATTACGATAACGGTGCAGTATATTGTTATATCGGCGATGTAGGTCATAATATTATTCCGATTATTATTTTCAATACTACCCGTGAATAAGACCGCGTTCGATACTGTTTTAAAAATGTAAAATTCAATTTCAAATACCTTTTATATAAATATTATTATTTTTTTATATGAACCTTTACAATATTAGGGAGTTATTTACGCCCCTGCAGTGTATACAATTATTATATAGGTATAGATATGTATAATACGTCATCAGGGTAAACGATATTTGGGTCACGATACAAATTATAACGTTTCAAAAACTGACAGTGTAGAAACCGTACATTAGCGGGTGGTGGTGGAGATGACAGAGGGGTATATGTACGTCAAGTATAAAACTATTACTATAAAAAAATAACAAGCAGGATCCGAGAAAATTGAGAACTTTAAAGAAAATGTCACTTTGAGAATTAATACTTTTAGAACAGACTATGTAATATGGTATTATTGTATAATTTTCTTTAAATATAGCTATATAAATATATTATTATTATTATTATTATAATAAGAAGTAAGAGAATGAGATAAGATTCAACGTGTCATGTATAGCTCGAATACAATAACTTTAACTATAACTATAAATATCCTTACGAAAATTGTATTATGTAAATTTGGCTTAAATGTATGTGTATAATATAATATAGCTTATTTCTACGACCAAAGTATTATAGGTTAAGTTAGTTAAATTTTAAATTAATTTATAAAATGCCCACAACCGTCATTTATACACCGCCTTTGATCGGCTATATTTCGTTAAACTTTTCGGCAGTATCTTTTCGCTGTACAGACCAATGTCGTTATCGATGCAAATTCTTTTTCATTTTCATTCAATAAATTTCGTAAATTCAGTAGTATATTCTATAGCCTGAACACACCGAGCACGTGTACATAACTAATTTCGATAATATTGTTATAGGTACTTTCGGATAAATTATGGCCTTTCGTGCTGCGATAAAATACAAAAAGAACACGAATTTTTAAATTTCGACTCATCTGTATGTGTTCAACATATTATTATATATGCCGTTTATTCGATTTCATTAAACCAACTATACATTATACCATAAGCTCGCAGAGAAAATGGTTCGAATTGATGTTCCGTTTTATGGACTAATAAGTAAATGACTTTTTCTAAGTACTTAAAACAAAATCGTTGGGAAATGATTGGTAAATTTATTGGAAATTTCTTAAAGTGTTTTAATTTTATAACAAATTCTATGAAATTGCCAATAACTTTACGCCAATAGTCAACATCTTCCATCACATCCATTTGCAGTATACATATTCTGAAGCTTGTTTGACATTGTTTGATAGGTATCATAATTTATTGGAAGTGCCTAAGTTTATTATATACGAATTTGTTTAATATGTGATGCTAATTTATATATAAAGTAATCTATTATTGTTTCTAATAAATCTCACTATTTATTAGAAAAAAAATTTTAAAATATCTATAAAATAAGAATAATCCAATTTTAAATCAATGGTAAGTCTCTTCTAAAAATGCAGTTCAACAAACATAAATATTGCACATTGGTGGAACCAATCTCATTAAAGCAACCTGAAAATGATTTATAATGGAAATAAGTTGTTATATTTTCAAATATTCTAACCACATTTTCTTGTTTATTTATTTTTTTATGTAATAATGCCTGGTTGAGAAATTTACAATTAATCTTAAAACCAAAAATATATAAGTATAGTACAAAAACATAATATTTAATAAAAAAGACGGGTTCTTATTGGTTTAAATTAGACAACGAGTTAATGTTTCGTTTTAATCATAGTTAGTGTTGGCGTAGAGATAGTAAACATAAGAAGACAGCAAGTTATAGTTATATAGTTATTCCTCAAAGTGACTTCATGTAGTTTCTATAACATCTTTTGGAGTATAATTATATCCAGCACGAAGAAGTGAAAACATTCTATAGTCAGATGATTTGAACACCAAATTCTTTAATTCTTATTTAAACCAAAGAGGTAAATATGATTTATAATATTTTGAGACAGAAGTAAAGTGAAATGTTGATGTATGCAACGTATCAAAAAAAAAATATTCATAATTGCTGCAGAATTGGAGTTAATATTGCTAAAATTTAAGTTCCAATCAAATGAAGAAAGGAATGACTGAATACCCTGGTAGTTCGATTTATTAAAAATAAAGTAAGAATTGGTATAATCAAAGTGGGGAATTTTTGGTATTTCAGAAAAAATCAAATTAAAGCCTGGATGGTAGCGATCAATAGTAACCAGGGGTTTGAGATATGATTCGACCGTTGTAGAGACCTACAAAAAACTAGACTCAAGATAGCATCCTTAAAATTGTGTATGCTGTTCACTTAAAAGAAATGCATTTATATATGGTTTTTATAAGAGTATCTTTATAAATAATAATAGGTACTTATTTAATTTTTCTTTAGACTTGAAACAGAGCGAGGAAATATATTGTTTTTACAATGATGTTTATTTTTTTCTGTAAACCGAGTGAGAGTTTTGAGTAAATAATTTTTTTTTGATAGAAAATAGATTCTAGTTAGAACGTAAAGAAAAGTTACCTTTTATAATGGAAATATTTTATAAATATAGAGGAAATAACAAAATTGTCATGATTACCTAATTGAAATCATTACATCGAAGATCAAATTATTGCATCTTATTAGATCAAATCGTTATATTTAAATGGTTTATTATTACTTTCAAATTGAATATATCTACTACTGGTATTCTACTCAACAAGAGTAGTGTATATTTAAAATTTAATTTAATATTCTTCATTTACCTACTTTAAAATTAGTTTATATTGCGTTGGTTCAATCATTATTATCTTATTGAGTTTTTGTTTGGGGTAGTACATATGACTAACACTTAATAAGATTAAATTTAACCCTAAATATATTATTAAAAATAGCTTTAAAAAAATCTAGATTATATCTACCACGCTTCATATTTATACGATTAATTTAATATTTATAATCTAAAAGCATTATATAATATTGTTAAATGCAATAAGCAGTTTGACAAATTAAATTGTATTTATTGTTGGTTAATTAATCTGTAATAAGTTAAAAATAAATTTACAATTATACAAACACAAATATTCGTTTAAAAACTTTTTTAAAAATATGGAACTTAAACAATATTAAGATTAATTGATGGATTATTTATTTATTTGCAAAATTTTTTTAATTCAATTCGTAGTATTTTTTTGTTATAACTGTATAATATAATTTTTATTATAATTAGTTACTGTGCTAATAAATTAGTCAGTTAATTGAAATTGTTATTACTCACCTACCTCAAGCACAAGCCATGCTTTTTGGGGAGGTGGTGCGTTTTATAATATATTTTTAAATTATTTACATGCTCATTATTTGACTTAAATAAAGATCATTATTATTATTATAAGTAAAAAAAAAAAAAAAAATTAATATACGTGAAGTTGTCAATGCATTACTAACAAAAATCTTTAAAATATTCACAACAATATACTCGTATATTGATTTTTTTAAAACTATTTTGAACAGTAGTTGAATTTTGTTGAAGCTACCTTTTTGGTAAATAGAACTTTGAATTTCGTATCGTCAAGTTTATCTAAACTAGTATTACAAGTTAATATAACCCAACTAAAAACATCCAATAATTTGTTAGACACTACAATTTTTGATATTTTTAAAATTTAGAAGTAGGTGTGTAATAATGTCCAAAAGTCACATTCTCATTTTTAGATAATTTTTTGTAATATTTTAGTTACGTCTTGATCTTTCATGATGGCAATATTTTTTTTTTAATTGTGTATATTTTTATATTTTTGATTAATATATCTGTTGTCTTAATATTTAAGTAATTCTATTTTTATTAATATTTAATATATTGAAAAAACGGCAAATAATATGTGGCGTAAAATATGATTTCGGTGACATTTAGATCGTTTAGAAATTTGCATAATATACCGTACTTGTTCATCTGTCCGTCCATAAGGTTTAAATATTTAATCCGAATTTCGTGTGTTTACGTTTAATCCTGTACATGTTTGGAAAGAGGGACTATAAAGGTCGATTAAATGCGTTCATTACTATATTATGTATTCAACGTCAGCAAGGCGAATTTCCTCGTTTGTTCTATTCCTCCTACTTCTATACTCCTACGACATTTATTTTTGTATAATGAAAATTACCGAGTAGCTAATAAATAGCATTGTAACAAGTTATTATTCAAATAGGTTTTCTTTTCATTGACATTGACATCAATAGTCGAATTCAGTCGGGTACCCAGCCTGGAAGAATTATTATATTCATTGTATATCTTGAAAATAAAATATAGTAGCAAGTTTTTGCAATTATCATACTGAACGTACAACGGATTTTACTTTAATTTTTTGAAAATTTTCGTTTTAAATTATTATTCACAAATAATAAAAATTAAGTAAAAGTTGTTATTATGAAAAACTTTTTACTTTTGTATGTTGTGGCCTATAAAAAACTTTTATGTCGATATTCATTAATCGTTAAATTTCATATAATATTATAATATATTATTTAAGTCAGTTAAACTATTAAAATAAAACATGTATATAGGTTTTGGTTCATTGAATGATTCAATAAAGCTTTTACATAGGTATATATATTATTTTACAAGTAAATTAAATTAAATTTAACTAAAGAAAAAAAAAGACAAAAATGTTTGAAATTGTAGGTATACACACCAAAATTTAATTTTGAAAAGAACCTTATTAATTAGTTTGATATTTTTGTTACTTACTTCAAATAATACAAATTATGGTTTTTGGTAATGTTTTTGATATACTATATTTTAGCTTAACAAAGTTTAAAGAAAAAATTTTAGTTAACTTTAATTTACCTAACTTAATATTTTCTACATTAATTAAATTTAATGGGCTTCAAAAATGAGGGAAACTAGTCTAGGCTTTACAATAACACCTATAACATACCCACATACAAAAGCTTTTTACAATATACTCGAGAGATAGAAATCGGGAAATTTAACACGCTTGTAGTGTGTTTTCCTAATGTCTGTTCGGCTGTTCTTATCCCTACAGATTTTAAAATGTTTTCACAAAATTGGTAATTTAAAGTTTATAAACTGTAAAATATTTAATTTCTATAATGATTAAGTCAAAAGTTCAAGTAATATAAGTTTTAGATTCTGAGTGGTTAGATTTTATCAACCTGATGATGTAATAAGGTCTAACCATTTAGAACAGTGGTGACCAAACTTTTTTTAACTCGGGCCATATAAAAAAAAATTTTTTGACCGCGGGCCATAAAATTTTTTTTTACTTTTAAGTCATCAGAATTTTAGGTATAGGTATATAATTTTATAATTAACGACGTTTTTATTGTACTTAATAATTTTAATGACTTTATTTAATACTTAACTTAATAATTACTACAAATG
>JAIPRL010007017.1:0-25040 GCA_025469235.1 Pemphigus obesinymphae
TTATAACTTTTACATTTTTTTTTTCGTTAAGTATTTTTCGTAGGGTAATTTCATAAATAAAACTATGTATGTTACTGTGTAGTTTTGTAACATTAATAAATTATTAAATATTACTTCATTAAATATACAAATTATAATACACAAGTATATAGGCCAACATTTTTGCATACGTACACTTGATATATTTATATGAAGACATATTATATTTGTGGTTCATACATTTATCACATGGACAGCGATTATAAAATCATTTTTATATATCTACTATAGATATATTGCAATGGTTATAATAATAGGTATATTACCAATAAGTCTTAAAAAATCCTATTTCTTTCATAGAACCATCTAACATTAAATTATCATATTGCTTAACGAATTTTTAAATACATTTATAAAATAAACTATACTTAATAGGGGTTACTATTAAAATATCAAAATTTCAATACATGATATATGTTTATAATTTGAGTACTTGTGGATTTTCTAATAATAAAATTAAGACTCAATTCCACAAAAAATATTTACTTTTATTTGGTAAATACGTACTTTGGTAATTATGTTACCATCTTTAGTACATTAAAACGACTTGATGTAAAACTTAAAAACTTAATGTACTGGATATGGTAACATAGTTACCGAAATACGTATTTACCAAATAAAAGTACCAAAATATTTTTTGTGGAATTGAGTCTTCATTTTATTATACAAGATATATTATAAAATTATAAGTCTAGATGAACGCGTTTATCGTTTTAAAGAATGAAAATGATAACGTGTTCTTTTTAAATATATTTGAGCATGAATGTGTACGAATTCATTATTGACACATTGAACGTGAATAAGAACGAATTAAATTTTCAAGTTAACGTTTGGAATAATGTATAGATAAACTATTGTTAATATTTTTACAATAGTTGAGCAATTTATATATTTATTTAAGTTCATTTTTTTTTTTTTTTTTTTTTTTTTTTTTTTTCATTAACTTGCCCATTTTTGATAACTGTAATCTATGCAGAATTAAAATATAATTTATATATTGCAATGTATTATACGGGACGAATATACCTACTAGATTTTAAATAAGATGTCAACATAGAGATAGTAGAAAGTGAAAAATACTTTTATTGTTTTATTTCAAATTCTGATAACTTTTTTTTACTTGAATTTGAGAACTTTCGTTCAAACATTCTTTTTCAAATATTTATTATTCTTCTGGCTATATACTTTTCAATAGGTTAAATTTAATTTATATATTATTGTAATTAGGTAAACTGTGTATAATCGTAATAAAAATAAATAAATATACAAATATTATCACTTTCCTATAATATATTATTTAATAATTTTACTTAATTCTTCTATTTAGACATTTAGTGAAGTAATGGATCTCTTGATTTAATAACGATGTTTATTTTATTTGTTATTATTATTATTATTTTTTTTTTTTTTTTCATAACCAAACTTTTACTAAAAGTATGCTTTATATCTGTACTCACTTTCCGGTAGCAAATTTTATCATGATGATATTGTGATAAGATAATTTTTAGGTTTTTCAAAGAATGCGTAAGATTTTTTAGTAAAAATTATATAGGAAACACAAATATCACGCGCGTATCGAAACCATACATGTTGTAGTTATTTTCTCATAATTTTGAAAATAAATTGACATTTATCCTGAATTTGTATTTACTGTTATATTATAAAATAATATAATTTTAATAATAGGTATATAATTTCGGTTTAGGTCCTTTTATATTTCAACCATCAATGTTTTAATAACTAATTTCTATATATTATAATATACTTACATAAATATAATATATAATATAATAGTTAATACGCAACAAAAAGATAAACACTATAAAATTTCGTTTTCCTCGGAAAAAATTATCCATATACTTGCTATGATATCGATCTAGTCTCAGTGGTGGATTTGGGGAGGGGCGCAGGTGGAAGGAGCTATTCTTTTTTCACGTTTAACAGAGTATCCCTTAATTTATTTATCAAGGAATGCGAGGAACGCAGTATTTATTTAATTTTTATTTAACTTTTTTAAGAATTATAAAATTTTTTTTTGGGAACATCATGAAATTAAACGAAAATGAATGTTTTATGTCCTTATCACATAATAAGTTTTAGATAAAAAGCATGATATAAAATGTTAAATATTTGATCTAAATTTTATCAATGTGGAATAATTGGACACATTGAAAGAAACTACTCAACTAAAAAGGAACATACGAGTAACATATCGTATTTTTCAGAAAATTACTAGGCTTACATAAGATAATTTAATAAAACTAAATTTTCCATATTTTACATAATTCCATTACTTTTATAGTATTGTTATGTTAGTAACATTCAATAATTTGCATTGATAAGAAATTTAAAAAATTAAGGTAATTTGCAATTGGTTATTACACAAAAATGTGTTATGTAATGTAATCTAATGTAAAGTAACTTGTAATATTAATTACCTATACATCGCTTTGTAAAAGTAATTTACCCAACACTGCATATTCTACTCGTTATCTAAAAACTATGTATAGTCAGTAATAAATACCTGATTTTAAAATGGGTATGACAATGTGCTGATAGTTCTACTATTCGCTTCAATATTACTAAGACATATAAACAACGATTTTATTTATTATTTAAATTTAAAAAGAATGAATTTCACTAATAAATTAATTTCTTTATTTAAATAGAAAACACATATTATAGGTAGCATAGATTTATAAATACTTTAACTATATATCTATGTAGGCTGGTAGGTACCTTAAACAATCATTTACTAGAACGATTTTATCTTTAATAAAAAAAAATCAATAAAATTGTTTAAAATTTGAGAATAATTAAAACAAATACATTTTGATGTATTTAGTATAATAATTTAGAACAACAGTATATAGATAAAATATGAATTACTGTCGTATAAAAATACGTACATATTTCATCATATATATAGCTCACAACTGTAAAAATAATTAAAGATAAAAAGAAAACTTAAAAAAAAATCGTTTTTCGAATAAACTTACATTTACAACATCAGCATCCAAAGTTACACCATGAGAATTTGAATCTTCAACATTTTTATCAACATCCAAATTTAACTATTAAACAGTAGGTATCAAAGAAATAAAATAACTTTAGAAATTACATAATATAATATGCAGACAAATATTAAAATTTTTAATAGGTAAGCTTAAGCATATGATAATGTAATATGTATAGTTAAATTATCATCATATAGTTATATTTAATTGATATACAAATCATTTAAAATTAATATATAAATAAATGTTTCAATTTTATTTATTTGCAGATTTCCATGTATTATTACTAAAATAGTTTTAGGCAATTACCAGAAAGGCTATTCAATTAATAGATTCCTACCTTAAAAATAATGAAAACAATAAAAAAATTTAAATGTTTACAATAATTCTGTTTAAAATTGATACCTAAGTTTATTTATGTTTTTATATTGTAAAATAAAATACCTATTTTACTAAACATTTTAGTAGTATAAAAAAAACTAAAATAGTTTTAACAAATTATTGTAAGTTATTAATTGTTATTATTATTTGCATCCAACAGAATAATTTTGGTTGAATTTTACATTGCTAATGCTGCATTTTCAAATTTCGACAATATTGTAGCTACAAATTATAATCTTAATACGACAAAATATTGCTCTAATATGCAAGAAAATTTCACATAATATTATAATGAAAATATGATGCATGACTTGTGAATAATATAGTTCATCCTTTAGAATCAAGTATGATAATAAATATATATATATATATTATAAATTTACATGATATTTTGAAAATCTTAACACCATAACTTGGTAAAAAATAAAATATAAGATTGAAAGCATTTAAGTCATAACTTCATTCAAATACAAAATATAATTCAGGTGTGTATAAGTTGGTAAATACTTGTTTTTATTTTTTACTAATGAACGAAAGCAAATTACTTTGACTATAAACGTGCTACGGGTATAAGTACATGTAAAAATAGTAAATAGAAAAAAATTCGTCATGCGGATGCGCGTATTTTTTAATATCATGATGTATTATCTGTATTATCGAATGACATTGTGATTAATATGGGTATATAAATTAGTTATTGAAATATATGAAATTTAGGAAAGGTGGTAGCAACCCGAACTTGATAATATTATCAATAAATAAAATGTTATCATAATAAAATAAATAATATTGTGATAATAATGTTTTTTTTTTTTTTTTTGTTACAAATAACTAATAGCTAAGGTACCTATTTAAATAAATATTACTATTTTTTTGAAAATAATTGTCTATTGGGATAAATAAATAACACTAGGAGCACTTTTCTCATTTTAAATATGGTTGCGCATGTAGGATAGAATCATTTATAGAATATGGATATAATGACGTTCTCCATTGAGTTTATTTTTTTTTTTATTGTTATAAATCGTTAAATTCAAATTGTTAATTGAATTTATTATAGTTAACTTATTAGTTAGCTTACTAAATTAAAGTTTATTGTGGTTGGTATATTTAAAAGTTATTTTTTTTTAATACATGACAAATATTATAAACAATAGTAATAGTAAATATACTGTACCTATTAAAAATAATTACTTATGGTTGTTCACAAAGGTTAATATCCTTAAAAAGTACACAATAAAATTACATTTATAATTTACAATCAATAGGTTAGAAATAAAATACATAAGTAATACATTTTATTTTAAAACAGTAATTTTTAAACTATAAATTTATCTTCGGCAAATATAGGTTTACTTAAATTATAAATAGCACCAATAATGGTCATTATATCATTGGCTAAATTTACATTAGCCCATTAAAATTTATTTTGAAAAATTTTACAAGTTTTGAGTAGCTGATTTATGCGTTCAATGTGCACTCGAGCACTTGCAATGATTTAAGAAAGGAGAGCTTTTTCTTTAGAAAATGGTTTTTTACCCCTTAAAAAGGAGGTCTTATAAGTTGTCAAATTATACTTTTTGCAGGTATCATCTATTTGACGGGCACTGAGTCACAATTGATAGATTTTCAATATATAACTTTAAATTTACGCTCAAACGACAGGCAACAGAAAAAAAAAATGAATAATAACACTCGTAATAAATTTTCTATCCTACATTTATTAGTTTTTGTCAACCAGTGTGCGACTAATGGTTTGCTATTACCAATACGACATATTTTTGTTTGATTAGGATATGCAGCTGCATACCCTACATACCCCCTGCATCCGTCTATGGTCTTTGTAAAATTATGTATGTAGGAAATTTAAATTTAGAAATTTCTAAATTAACAATTTTTGACCCCCGGAAATTTCCAAAAGAAATTTTCAAGAAAAAAATTTTACTATTTGTTTTAATTTATATGAACTATGATTTAATAAAAGACCACCACTGAAATTGCTATATTCTCGCGCAAAAATAGGCGATAATTTTGTCCTTTCGCTCCTTGTGCAAATAATTGTTAATATGATAAGACGTGTAAAGTCAAAAATGTGAACAATTTGTTTTTTGTGTAAATTTAAAACTAACGACAAAATGTCCAAACGTTGACCAGTGACCGTCAAATACGGAATACTGTATAAAATGATTATGAATTTGTGTTGTTGACAAAAATGTGTTGACTGTACTTGTTGTGACTGTTGTGTGATTTAAAATTTTTATTATCATTACTTATTAATTATATGTTTAAAAATGAATTATCAATAAACATTTTACAGTATGATATTTTTAATTTTATTAAAAATGCAATGAATATTTCTAATATTTATTTGGTCTACATAAAAAGTAAGCTATATTTAAAAAAAAATCATTTAAATTTTTAATTTAAAAAATTTCCAGAAATTTTTCCTTAGAAATGTCTTGAAATTTTAAATTTCTGAAAATTTACAACACTATCTTTGTATCATGATTAAAGTTTAATTTTAAAAATTAAGTCAGTAAGTAAAAAAAGCCCATTCATGTAAATTTTCCAACAATGTAAAATTATTTATGTAAAAAAAAAAAAACAAAAAAAAGGTTATTCTTTCATAAATTGTAAAAATGCGCCAAATTTATTTTGATTTTTTTCTATATATCTTTATTTACAATTTTAATGAATATCTAATTTTGAAAAAAATATTGAAAATTATAAAATTATATTATATATATTATTATATATATTTCAATATAATTAAAATTGTATTGAAAAATTGAATTTCCTATTGCTTATAATTTCACTTATTAAATGAGTATTTAAATAAAAAAACATGAAATAAACCGAACCTACTTTAAAAAATCGGATAATCTTGTGAATTTTTTTTGGAAATTTTCTAAAGCATAATTTTATATAATTTTGTCAAAATAATGCTTATTAATATATATATAATGTATAAATATATTAATTAATATAACTAAATGTTACATATTTTTTAATCGTTAAATTTTCATTTTTCTCAAAAAAATTTTAAAATTGACCATCAATCAGACCCATTAATAATCGGTTTAGTATGGGTAGGTACTGCAGTATAATGGTGTGTTGAAAAACAAAAAACATTGATAATCAAATTCTAATAGCAAAAAAAATTGCAGTTTTTCCTCTTGATTATGGAAAAAATAATGAAACATTTTTTTATATATCTTTAGGTCGGGCATTAGCTTTAAAGATTGAAAAAATTGGTACATTTTAGCCATTTTTATTTTTTTTATATACCTATACATATTATAATAATGTTTTCTTGGTTCTAATAACTTTTAATTGTTTTTTTTTTTTAGTGTCCAAAATAATATAAAACAAGGTTAAACCGTTTATTTTGAGATCTTAAGGTGCCTACAATTTTGTGATTTTTTTCATTCTTTTTCCCACAATCAGGAAGCAAAACTGCAATATTTTTATTTTCGACCCACTTCAATAAATACGCCTAATGTTATTTATTTTCATATTTTGATTAGGCCTTTTTATGTTAAGTACCTACACTCGTGTATAAGTCGACTGGGATTATTATATGGACTATTTAATTAAGTTAAAACAAAAAAAATGCAATTCAAATATTTTTGTTATATTCATGCTCTTACACATAACTATAATTTTATTTACATAAATGAAATTTTTTCAATTTGATCATTTTTAAAAATAGGATTCAAAATAAAAATTGATTCTAAATTTATATAAAATACAATTTTTATATACGATTTGTTTAAAAAAAAAATCAACTTTTTTTTTTCTGAAACATTCAAAAATATCCTATTCTAAAAAAGAGCTGTAATATAATGGTGTGATTAGTAAAATAAATAACCAGACATTAATAGTCTATTGAGTAAAATTGCCAATGGAGTACACGTGTAATCTTATCTAATCTAATCGTGTGTCTAACATATTTTTAAAATGTAAAATGGAAGTCTTTATGTATAGTGCAATGTTTCATATATAGCTTTTGTTATCGCTCATGAGTAATTTCATAAATCAAATATAAATAAATAAAGCAGATAATTCTAAATCTAAAATGCATACATCTTTCTATATATTTTTTTTAATATTATGTCAAAGAAATTAGTTAAATAGTTTTTTCATAATATGAGTATATATATATATATATATATATTACAAAAAACAATATATTATATAAGTCATATTAGTATATATTAAAGAAAATAATTTATAAAAAAGAATATGTGCCGGTTACAAATGAATAATAAAAAAACAAAAAGGAATACACAAAAATATCAATATATATCAATATATATATTTTATCATATGTTGAGAAACATTGGTTACAATTCACAAGTTTGTATTTTTTTTTTTTTTTTACAAATAAATTAAATACAAATTGTCAGTAAAATTCACATTTAGATTTTACCGTTATGATATTGGAATCACCAAAACAAAAACATATTTTATTTATGTTCATTATACAATGTACAGTACATATGTAGTGGTGAGGATAGTTACTCGTAAGTTCCTTCGTATTGAATTGGTTTTTAATATTATTAATTCGTTAAATTGTATTAATTTGTTAACTTGTATGTATAAACAGATGTTTATAAAAAAAAAAAATATGGTGTGTTCTGTGTAGTTAAAACCTTTGGGTAGTCCCATGATTTTCTATTTCTTGGTAACTGATAACTCATGTATATTTTTTAATACATACCTATAAAATATGTTCGTTATTTTATAAAATATTATGGTTATAAGTTTTAACTAGAATAGTTTATAACTTATAACAACTAATAAGTACATTTAAAATATTTTAAACATGACAGCAATGATATGTCATCGCATGGAATTTTAATTTCTGATTTCTGTGTGAAAATTCGTTTAATATGATAATTATCATAATATATATAAAAATTAAAATAAATTCTGAAACCAGGGGTTGGAACTCAATGTTTCTCAATCCCAGTTCCGGTTGTATAAAAATAATATTCTAATTGCAACTAGGTTTTAAATTCTTAGATTTAAATTCAAGAATTTCTACATATATTTCACAATTGAATTACCGACCTTTAAGCGTAAAATAATAAAATATTAAAGGTCAATTATTTAATATAATATTGAAATATTCCATTAAATTTTTGTACAAAACTACATAATTATTAATTAGATAAATTCATACACTAATTATATCATAATTAAAGTTCGGAAAAATAATTATAACTTTAAAAATACCTACTTGAATTTAGAAGGGCCAAGACATTTAAAACCAAAATACAATCGGGGTTTTTATATATTAAGTTTCAGATTGTTTAATGTCGTCTCGGTTCGCCAAATTTACTTTCGCCGACAAATTAACTGTTTTAGAAAACACTTTTAGATTCACTGAATATTCCGTTTTATTCGGATTTATACATGCATATCAAAGAAGCTACCTATATCAGAACACTTGTATCAATGTAACTAAAGAAATACCTACCTAATATTGACGTTCTGAAATTGTTTAACCGTATTAGTGAAAGTGTGTTTTTTTCAAATTTAGTCAATCAAAGTTTAACATCAAAATATTAAATTAAATATTAAAGTTTAAATTTGAAAATAATATTTTATATACACCATATTATATGTTATTAATTAGTCACCAAATAAAACAATTTTTAAGTTATTTTGACCTGTAAACTAGGGTCCTAATCCCAAAATTGATCGAGTTACAGTTGGTGATTACAATTGTATTATATAAATACATAAAACCAACTATATACACAACTACAACTATAAAACTATGTGTAGGTACCTATATAAAAATTTTCGGTAATTAGTTTAAATTACTAAATTTAAAACGATATTCAATGAATGGGAATTCGGCAAAACGAGATTCGGTGAACGAAGTCTAAATCAGGTTCCTTTAGGATTTTTAAATATTGACAACGTCATAGGTTCCGGTTCCAGTACTTAAATTTGTGTTAAATCTACGATTTCTTATAAACTTGAATTGGGTTTGATACGTATATGCCCTTAAGCGTTAGAAGATACTAAACCAGAGATGTTGTACTGAAGACGGAAGTAGGGTTATTTAAATAAATATTTTAAACAAGAAAATTTTCCACCAAATAATTATAAAATGTATAGTTTGCACACAAAATATTAACTAAATGATCGCAGTAGATCAAAAACTTAAAATTATTCTAAGTCCAAAAAGAATTCAGAATTCACCTAAGTACCGAAATTAAGACACTTGTAAAATTCGACTAAGTCCTGGAGAGATGTTATAAGTAAAAAAATAAAAAAACCACCGGCGTGGAGTATGTGCGTCGAGTGATTGTCTCAGGTCGTCTGAAATTTCTGTGTTCGAGGACCCAGTAATATAGGGATGACCTATATGTGACCTCTCTACTTAGAGTCCGTTTCCATTTAAGCACAAAATAATTTCATTGGGCCGATAGTGAGGTCGCTTTTAACACAATTTCGGTTATCGGATGTCTTCTGTTGTCAGTACACCAGGTTGTATTAAATGCCTGTTTTCCTTCGTATTGTCTTAGGTCTGCCTAAACAATTGTACACTCTCTATTTATTACGACTTACATATAGACTCATAATTATATCTATATATTTGTCCTATCCTAGTAAAAACATGTGGTCCTTTCGTTTTTCTATTTCGCCTGCTCTCCTCCCGTCATGACTCTGGTCGACACTATAGTTATTATTAACCGCTTTTAATGCATGTACGGGTGCCAAATTTATTCTTATTTCTCGCCTTGCACAATCTATGGGATCCATCTACATGTACTGGATTTTTGGACTACTCACAATTATTATTTAAAAAATATGATTTAAAAAGATATATGTAAGTATATAAATCGGCAGGGTATATAACGACTTGACATGGGGCCCGTCCGTATGGGCCGAACTTTGTCTTGTCACAATTATTATTTTTGAAATATTATTCCAAGAAGAAATATCTAAGTATGTAATTGGTACGGTATATAACAGGTTCAATAGAAATAACTAAAGCTTACCAGCTATTTACATCAATTAGAAAACCCTCCTCATATTTAATCTCCTATTTTGGTAAGTACGACTACACTTAGATTCTTTAGCTGACTGTATGAAATGAGGCTAACTTGACGTTTATAATTACATTAGAAAATGACAAAATTGATTCTCCTACATTATTATCATTAAATTTTAAATTTTAAATTTCCAAACATTTTTAAACACATTCTTGTTTTACACATCATTCCACAACCCTAACGCTCTCACTTATTATGATAAAAATCAATCATTCCGTCACTGCATATTACAAGCTAATTATGACCTAGGATTTACTTATACTTAAAATAAAAAATTTATGATTGTTTATAATATTTATTATTCAGTTTAATTCTATATACACTTTATCACAAAGTTCTACTTTAATCCTTTTACTTGAAAAGTGCATACATACAGAAATAATAATATAATAATGTTCATTTTCTTCAAATTTCGAAAATTATGTTTCTAAAAACTTGAAATTTTCACATACTTGGTTGCATTTCAAATTTTTGATATTTTTTTACAATAACATATATTATGTTATATATATTTAAACCTACTCTGTGTATGAGCTCGGCTTTGAATTGTTTTTACATTATTTTTTCATCGTAATTTTTTTTAAGTAAATAATGCACAAGTGTACAATCGTACGTTGTACTTCTAATAAGTTTCTATGGAATATATCTAAAATATAACTATCATTAAATATAAAATTTTTAAAATAATAAAAATGTATGGTATTTAATAAGGGTTTTAAATTTTGAACATTTTAACAGAAATATAAAATGATACAAAATAATACGGTTTTTTAATATTTCTGGAGAAATCGGTTGTGAGTACTTATTTATTTAGTGTTTAAATTATAATAAATTTAATATAAGTATAATATGGATTACTTTTATGGTTTATATTATACCGTGAATAGATTTTTTCAAATTTATTTCAATACACCTAAAAATATAATACATAGTCTATTATAACCTTGTTGTATTCTGAACATCAAATCAGTACTAAATTTTATATGATTCATTAAATGTCAAAATTCGTTGTTATATCTTCTAAATTAAGAAATATCGTGTAATTCTTTTTCATAAAAAAAATCATACTTTAATCTATTTAAATTATGCATATAATAATTCTAATAATAATTGACTATTAAACAATAAAATATATTAATTTAAAACATATATATATTTATTAGATAAACCTACGTAAATATTATATAATATACGTAAACAATAGAAATGTATACAAGAGAATTCCTATACAGGCAATGATATACGAATAGTCATTACTGGAAATTCGGGTTTGATAAGATATTAAATTGAGCCGAACATTGTATAACTAATAGATAGTGGCAAATCACAAAAATTTTACTGCAATCTCAAAAAAGTTATAATAATATAATAGAAAAAATTGGTTATAGTGATATTCCTGTGGGCTATTCGAAACAAGAGTTTTACAGTGTATACCACCTAAATCAATCGAAATGTATTGACTATTATAAAAGTATTTGGTTCGATTGAAAATTGAGTTATTAATCAATTGTTAAGATGCTGATTCGAAAAAAAAAAAACGAAAAAATATTACCATCTGTATGTACAATAAGATGACAAAGAATGGAAAATTGTTCGGTAATCGAATTTAACAATTTTCCGATAAGTTTATTCGCGCCGGAATTTTATAGGGCAGGCAACCTAATATACATACGCCGTACACTATTTATGATGGGCGACTCTATGCACTTGGGCCGTGCAATGTTTCTGACAGGTAAAAATCATGGACATACAAATATTTATATGTCTGTGGTAACAATATATATATTCGCACCGTAAAATATTTAAGACGGTTATCACACAACACATGGCACGGCGGCAAGGGAATGGAGATGACGTAATATACGAAATTGACTGACTTGCTTTGTGGAGAGGTACTCTGTCTCAAGTTTGTGCTTCTACCAGAGGGTTGGATGTATCAGGAGTTGTGAGGTGCTGAGGGAATGAGTTTTATGGTTTTTAGATTATTTAAAAGTTGAGAGGACGATTTCTTTTGTGGCCGTTGAGTAGGCCGGGGAAAGTTGAGATGTGACGCGATGTGTGGAAAGGGGGACGAAGAAATCGACTGTTTGAGTTTGGTGAAGGTGGAATTGGTGTAGTCGAGAATGAACGTTAGATGTTGGTGGGTTTCCTGATGGTGTGGTTGCTAACGTAGAATGGGAGTTCGGTGATTTGGCGGAAAGTATTATTTTGAACGGCTTCTATGCGGGACCAGTTGGTTTTTGAAATGTTGGAGGCCCATGGGGGAGGCGTATGTTAGGATGGGGCGCATGTAGGCTTTGAAAATGTATAGTTTGGTTCTGACGGAGAGAGGGCTTTTCCTGTTTAACATGGGAAAGAGGAGGTTGCCTGATGCTTTGGTTTTGTTGACGACGAATTTGGTGTGGGCTGAGAAATTTAGATTCCTGTCAATGATAATTCCCAGGTATCTAATCGAGTAGGGCCAGCTAACCGGGGTGTTGAGGATTTTGGGTTTTGGAGTGTTTAGGATACTTTTGTTAGAGAAGAAGATGGCTGATGTTTTTGAGGGATTAATAGAAATTCTCCACTGTTTGAACCAGGGTTGGATGAGATTGATTTGTTTTTGGAGGTGTAAAGCTGCCGCAGAGTGATATTTGCTAGTGGCGTAAAGAAGGGTGTCATCGGCGAAGAGTGCGACTTTAGCTTTGGGGTGGACAGGGAGGTCGTTTACGTACAGTGAGAAAAGATGGGGGGAGAGGCAGGAGCCTTGGGGGACTCCCGCGAAGATGTTCCTGTGAGAGGAGAAAATGTAGTCGACTTTGATGATAATACACGAAAAGACAAGACAGATTATTTATATAATGCCTACAGGGAAAAATAAATCAAATAGATACTTAAAACTGAATTAAATTATTCAAATCTCAACCACTCACAGAACGCTGCGGTTGCTTGTGGGCTTACGCAGTAATTGGCACCAATCCCGATCTCGGGCATAAAAATATGTTCAATAATGAGGGAATGGTAACGGATAACCATTTCGTGGACGAGGATTAGGCCCGGCGCAAATTGGACCCAGCCCATGATTGAGATTTTAGTATGAGTGGGTTGAGTTTAATATGCGTTACTATTAAAAAACGTGTACTCGAACTGGGTTTCGGTCACATGTGTGCTACGCGTGGCGTGTACATGGGCTGGGTCCAATTTGCGCCGGGCCTATGGTCAACAAGTTATAGATCATAGCAGAAATTGTAATCAATCATATAACGGCCTGAAACCCATAACAACACTATATACTAATAAAAGGAAATCGGAAAAGAAAAGGAAAGCGGTTGGTTCAAGCGAATCCAGAGAACCGCTAAACTCAGAACACGACAAAAATCGATCGATATAACTACAAATTGATCCGCGGAATATCGGTAGCGCGATCTATCGATTGAATTAGGCGGTCGATAAAGAAAGACCGAAAAATATTGACATGAAAACAACAATAGAGCGCGTGATTATTAGAATCAACTTAACTAACCTGTTTTGGAAAACAGGTCGAGCGATGGCAATGAACAAAAAGGGCCAACAAAGGCACCGACTATATCATATGACGCTCTCAGAACAACAGACCAAAGAAATCGAGTACCTACACATGAGAAAATGGAAACATTAAAAACAACACAGCGCACAGATCATATTACACCACAAGGTGGTAAATACCGGCGGTTTGACGACGAATGGCACAAGACACTCCGCCAAATCACCGACCTCCCATTCTATGTTAGCAACTACTCCATTAGGAAATCCACCAATATCCCGTCCATTCTCGAATTCACAAATGCCACCTCCACCAAACTCAAACAGTCGATCACTTCATCCCCCTTTCCACTCATCAAGTCTATCTCAACCCACCCCGGCCTACTCAACGGCCACAAAAGAAACCCTCCTCTCAATTTCTAAAATTCGAACACCATCAAATTCGCCCCCTCACCACCTCACAACTCCTGATACATCCGACCCTCTGGAAGAAGCATAAGCTTGAGACAGAGTCCCCCCCCCACAAAGCAAGTCAAGTCAGACGAATGGCACCACATTTCCTGTTTCACTTCTCATATATACCAATAGGACATTCGAAATCGAAAATCTCCATCGCACTGTATCAGTCGGACTACATTTTCCACCCGTCTTACTTTCCCCTGATCACTGCTTCTTTCAAGTTATGTCAGTTCCCTCCTAAAGGTCACTACTTAATACAAGTTCTATCTACCCATCACTCTGACCGCCATTTTTCCCAAAAGTGTTGTCAATTCTCCATCCCTGAATTTTTGGTCAACGTCAAACGGAAGATACAGCGAACTCACCATCATTTGCGGCCAGAAGTGGGCGTCCCGTATACTTTCTTCAGCCCGTTCGTCGGATCCAGTTCCCAGGCCACCCCGATCCGTTGTTGTGGGCGGTAAGAGGCGAGCTCCCCGGACACCCTCAACCCGTCAACCGGAGTCGAACAGCATAGATACCTGTCATCGCGGAACCCAACTTCTGCGACCACGATTGTAAATAAACAGGTTACCCAACGAAACCGATTTCCGCGGTCAGAAAATCTTACGCTGATTTTTTTCCGTCAGGTAGCGTTAGTATTCCTATTAGTATTTCCTATTAAACGTGTGTTAAAATAGTTATTTTAACACTGTTATTTATGATGTTTGAAATCACGATATTCACACAATTATATATGCATTCCATGTGTATTTTTGTCCAGAATACGATAGTTTTTTCAAAATACCAATATTCTTAATACTTTTTTTGATAATAAAACAAAATTAAACTATTATGAGGACGCAACACCTGTGATTTTTAAGACGTTCTGTATAGGCAATTCTTTGGAAATTTTAAATTTGAACCGAAAGAACGATATATTCCACCACCAATATCCTACCCAACATGTGAAGTGGACCGGACAACTTATTATATTTTAACATACCTATTATATTTTTATAAAAAAAATAAAACCAACAACTTTTTTTTATTTTTCGTGTTATTTTCAGAATAAATAAAATCTGTAATTAGGAATATTTCTATCAAATATAAAAGTACAAATCTGAAATTACTAAAAAAAAAAATTATAATATCTTATCTGCTGTTTTAATAGTTTTGTTACAAGACTTTAAATAAAAAATGAAAACCTTTTATTATATTCATTTACTTTTATCACAGAATACATTTTATTATCCCTTCGCCCCCCCCCCCTTGGATCCGCACCTAAATACAACACAAATAAAATAAATGCAGTATTTGTATTACTATATTATTTGGATGGCACTGTCAATAATTCGTAGTAAGTATATATAAATACGCTTTCCAAATATTATAACTGATTAACGAGTTCTTAGACATGGCTTATCATCCAATTCACCCTTACCGGGTGAATACTAATAATGATAATCATTTATCTAATCAATAGGTTTGGCCCGATTCCACGGAATTTGACGGTTTCATAACGGTTTGTTCAGCCTTGTCAAAAGCCTTGTCAAGTCGGTGGCAACCGGTTTCCACCCCACTACCTTATCATAGACAAACTGCGATACATTGGCATACACAATGCCAATATTTATTGACTGTTATAATACTGTATAACTGTATAACCAAACCTGACCTTAACCTAACTGTATAATTCAATTCAAACCTGCGCGCGGCAGATGAGTTTTCGCCTGCCGCCTGTCCTCTTCTTAGCGTGCACAGGATATATGTCCAATGGAGCTACTGTATATTTTCATAATACGCTTGGTACCTATATTCTCTTAGCAGTTACAAATTTTATAAGATTGTAATAAAGAAAATACAGTATCTCCTAAAAAATAATTAAAATGAAAATCTATTAAAAAATTTTGAATGCCTGTTTCTATTAATAATGTAAAAAAAAAATAAAAATTATTTAAAGGTGAGAAACAAAAAAATCTATAACTAATTTTCTCAACAATTTAATTTCTGGAGATATTGTTCTTCTCTATAGGTCGGCAGTATATAGTCATAAGTACACTATTAGAGAAAATAAAAATAAATACCATACACAATTTCCTTTTCCTTTCTCTGTCTGTACTTCTCTAAAATCTGTACCATTCTGTAATAATATGTATATTAGGTATATATATATATATATATTATAATATAGTAAAATATATCATGTCATGTCTACATATGACATGAGTAGTCTGATTTAGTTCCTTCTAAATCCTCCACCCGCAGCACCACAGCACCTTATCACGTGTTGTTTACATAATATATCTTATCAGTTGATAACAAGTTCTCCCAATAATCTCTCATCTTAAATATTGATAAGATATCGTTGTAGAAAAAAAACGTTTTGAATCCATATTATAATTTATATAGGATCAACTCTGCGTTTCTCAAAACCACTAATCAAATTTTAATCCAGAATTATTATTACCCACTGTTTACAACTGCAATAGATAAAATACTAATTTATAACAGATAGAAAAGTATCTAGCCATCTAGGTAACTTGCACTTTTTCATTAGCAGGAAATCTGTGAAAGAATATATCCTGGTTTATTTTTCATGCATTGAAACAATTTGAAAAAGCATACAGTTTCTTTAAATGTATTTATTTAAACATTTTTCAATCGTAAGATTCCCATTTTTCTTAAAATTTCCTAATATTATTGAACTTTTTAAACAAGGTCTGGGTATATGATATGCAATCAATGTTAGTACTTATTCAGAAGTCATACATCATAAATCGGCGGTTATTATTATTATATTAACGGAGTTCAATCGATGGAGCATATACACGCATATGCGAAAATACAAAATATAATATAATATCCAATGACTGTATCCGAATCGCGTGCCAAAAATAAGAGCGATGTTGGTCGTCAACCGTATTTTTCGTGACAGGTTCGAATTGCGTGCGTATAAGTTTGAACAGACGACCGGTTTTCGTCGATCTTTATGCAAATATATTATATTTACAATTAAATTATTATTATATATAAATTATTAAATTAAAATATACTATAATAATATTATTGTAGCTTATAAAATAATAGCGAATTTGATATATACATAATATATTAATGTAATACTTATATGGGTTTTCTCCGAGTAATGGGTCTAGATTAGTGAATGGAGATTAGATATGATCATAACTTGATGAATAGGTATGTAACCTATGTAGTCAACAATCTATATAAAACGTGTAGTTTTCGACAATCAGTTAGCATCGATCCGATGGTCAAAAGAGTTGACATTCTTTTTCCAAAATGTTTATTCAGCCAGTTTTTTTTTCTTTTTTAAGTAAAATCATAAAATAACTCGTATAAAAATACATTTAAAGTTTTTCATAGTTTATGTTTGATTTTATTCACTCTATATGACAAATATTAGTTAAAACTTTAAGGGTTAGTGGGTCCAATTGACGATCCACGAAACAGATATATATTTTGAATCATTTTTTGATGAACAGTGTTAATCAATTTTATTGGAATCTCAAAAAAAAACAAAATTATTTTAAACCTGAAATTTTAAAAATTTACCCTAAAAATTGAAACCGTTTTTAAACCCGAAACCCGTTAACCAGAAAATATTTAACCCGAAACCGGCACCCGAAAAAAATATTAACCGTTTATAAATCCCGTACCCAGAACCTGGAATAATCAGGGACGATCTCAGAAAAAAATCATTGGGGGGGGGGGGGTGTAGTCTTCAAAATTGCCGACTAGAATTTGAAATTCCAAATTTTTGTTAGCTATTAAATTACTTTTAGTTACATACTATAAATTTATAATTTCTTTATTACCTTGTTTCAATTAAATTTGAAGTTAAAACTTAGAAATATCTAACTTATTACTTTTAATTTATATGGATTATTTAATTTATATATATTATGGAATAAAGTCAACAAACGTATGAAATATGTATTTATTATAATTCATCACTTATTAATTATTATAAAATCGTTATAAAATGAGTTATACAGTATTTAAAAACTAATGTAATAAGTCCCTCAATTTAATTTTTTATACACGCAAAAATATTTATTTATTTCTATACTTTTTTCACAATTGAACCCTGCGATGCTTCAGCGTTGCCCATTTGTGTACTAGATCATCGATATCCAAACTATCTGTTATGTTTTTTTCGCAATTCAACATAATCAGTGCATTTAATCTCTGAGCGTCCATTTTGGATCTTAGGTAACTTTTTATTAATTTTAATTTGCTAAACATTCTTTCGTCAGATTCAGTAGTAACAGGAGCAGTTGATGAGCTAAATGACAAATTCGATTAGCCCACGGAAGAATTAATTTTGATGACTCAGCTTTTTCAAAAATATTAATTAAATTTTCTCCATCACATTGATTTAACAGAATTTCAACTTCTGCATGTATTACATCAATATCGTGCGTTTTCGCACTATTTGTCATTTCAGAAAATAACTTTACAGCTCGCGCAATATTTTCTAATGAACAAGTATTTTTGTCAAATGGCATTATAAAAATATTAAATAATGGCTTGAGCGTTTCAATAGTAATTTTTAAATGTTCAGTTGTTAAGTTTATCAGTGTATCTAATACTTGTTTAAGTTCTTTCCGATAAAATAATTTTAATGAGAAGTCTGATTGAGTCATTGAACTAGAATCTACTCCTATTGTGGTATCAAATGTTTGTTAAAATCTGCTACTGGATCTAAATCTATTTTTTTATATATATATATATTATATAATGTTACAATATTATATCGGTAATACTATATAGTAGGTATATTAAATATTGAAATAAATATAATACGAAAATTACGTGAAAGCCCACCGAGTTTGAACCCATTCGGTTAGGTAGGACATAATTTTCAAAAATATCCCTTAGAAAGGATTTTTGTGAAAAAAAAAGGCGAAAAGGTCCACGGCGAATAGTACGGCGGCGGGACGGTTGCGGCGCGGGACGACCGCGGCGATTCGGACGGGTTCGTAAATACACACAAATGAGAAATGAACGTGTTATTATTTATAAAATATAAATAAACTAAATATAAATTTTTTTAAATATAATAGTAGGTAAACAGGGCTTATAAGTTCATGCACTAAAATAGCCTCGATTATAACGAATTAAATATTAGAATCGAATAAAATATGAAGCTTACCGATGATGGTATAATTTTTTTTTATCATTTTACTGGCTTTAAATGGGTTGTCGGGTGCTCCAAAATGCTTCATCTTGGTCCTCCTTCCGTCGTGACATTTATTCTCATGTTTTTTACGATAGTCATCATCAAACCTTGATCCACACTCTAAACACTAGTTTTCGAGACTTATTTGTAACAGACGACATTAAATATAAATTTTAGCAACAAAAAATAAAATAAACACCTTGCACTGGAAAATCACTCTCGAAATAAACACAGGTAAAATACCGAATTGATAATGTCCGTCAAGTTGGCACCGGCACATTATGCTAGAACCTTAAAAATAGTATTAAAAAATAGATTACCAAAATCAAGATATAGCCAGGAAAGAATGTTTAAACCTGATGAAAACAAATATAAACACAAACAATTTAATAAAAAAAGAAAAATCATTTAAAATAATACAAGAATTAAAGAAAAAAGATTATTTTTATCTAAAGTCAGACAAAGGAAACTCGATTGTAGTTTTAAAGAAAAAAGATTATATAGAAAGAATGCAATCCCTAATAAATAATGGTCCATATAAAGAATTAAAAAAGAACCCTCTTAGTAAAATGGTTAGAGAAGCAACAAAAATCATCAATAATTCCACAACAACAATATGACAAAATATAAGTAAGATAAATATGACCAGAGAACACGCTTTGTTCCCCCTTTTTACACTTCCTCTGAAAGGTATTTATTACATTTTGATCTATAAGAATAATATTTCAATTATTTGTATTTCATTTGTCCCCTGTGGAGGGAGCTAAGAATACCTCCACGGTTTCCTGTAGAAGTCGACTAATTGAGGTGTACGCGTTTAGCAGGCATTAAGGTGGTAAAAAGTATTGAGAAAATGAATTACCAACAAAATCAATGAGTTATATACCCTAAATAAGAGACAACTATGTCAAACTGATGGTATATTTCCTTTTTATATATTATTCTCATAATAATAAGTAATTCATTTTTAATTTTTAATTTATTTATAGATTATATTATGGATATATTTATTTTTTATGCTTTGAATGCTTTAAATAATATTCATGAGCTGACTTTTTAAGATTATCACAATTATATTTTTCGGATATCCCGTGAATTTCACCTCTCTTCCTCTTTAAAAGCTCTATATTGTTCTCTTATTCGCCCAATTGTTGGCTCTGTTATCTGGGACCGAATCACATCCTCCCATAAAATAACACTCGAAAGAGTACAAAGAGAATTTTAACCCCTGGCTGCTTTTGACTTTATATTCAATGTCATATTAAATGCAATAAGTTGTGCTTGCACCAAAACATGCGAACAAAATTGTAACTGTCGGAAAGCGGGAATGCGATGTTCGGTGATATGCAAACACTGTCAAGAGGGATCATGTTTGAATCAGCCGCCAATTATTGATGACAAGGACGAGGACGAGGACAAATATGTATCTCAAGATTACAACGAAGTAAACCATACACCGTCTTTAAAAAGAAGGAGATCTACATAATTTAATTAATTAGGTACCTATAGTTTGATTTTAATATTAAAGTATATAATATAAACAATAAACATGAAAAAATTAAGTATATAAATTATTTTTATTTCAGGATCTACGAAAAATATAACCGAAAAATTTTAGAAAATTAAACTTAATAACATATTGTGTATAAATGACAAAAAAAAATGTATTTTGTACTTATTTTATAATTTGTATAATATTCATTCCATAATTCAACCATCGTATTTATCATTGTATTACACGTAATGATATAAATATATAAGATACTAAATAATATATTCTTATGGTAAATTAGACGGTTTTTAATTTTGGTCATATTCATTTTTGTCATAACTTTAACAATTAATGAGTTATAAGCAAAATTTGTGAAAAAAGTGCGGGCCCCTTATTGAGGGATGGGGGCTACGCACAAGGAGTGGATTTCAGGACTTTTAGTATGTTCATGAATAAGATATAAACTAAGTGTGTACTTAAATTCATCTTTTGGGGAATTTTTTTTTGTCTATTATAATTATAATTCTTATTCTTATATTTTGTAATAGTCAATAAATTGTACAATTATAGCCCCGCCGCCAATATAAACAACATTATAATTTACGATAATTAAAATATTCATGATAATTTAACGTAATAATATGTAAAACTATATGTGCTTTAACTTTTATAATTTTTAGTGATTAGCGATTTAGGCTATTTTAGTGTATGATTAGTCATTTTCTAAAACAGAAAAAATTAAAAATAAAAATTTTAAAAAATTTAACGTGTTTTACAATTATGTTAACATTTCTGTAAAAAAATAACTCTGTTCTATAAAAAATCTTACGATCTTTAATTTTAGTAATTTATATTTTTATCGTAACATCGACGGTTAATGAGTTATAAGCTAAATTGTTAAAAAAAAGTGCTCGCCACTTATTGAGAGGTGGGGGGCTACGCACAAGGGTTGGGTGTCAAGACTTTAGTATGTTCATGAGTGGGGTATAAACTAAGTCTTTACTAAAAATCCAGCTTTCAGAGAATTAGTTCCGAACTTTGTCGATTTTTTGTCTAATTTGACTGGACTATTATATTTATACTAATATCCAACTAATATTAAAAGTAATAAAAATTAAACAAATTTTTTTTTAAGTATCTTGATTCTAGGTGTACACTATACATCTAAAAATGCAAGATACAATAGTAAATAGTAATTAAATGAAGTGAAAAAGAAACTAAAATAATACGAGTACGTTTTGAAATCTGCTGGACACCTTTATTATGTAGTTCCGTGTTTGTCCATTTACACTCCTTAAATATTACAGTTCTAAATAATAATTCAATAATGTACAATTATACAATAATGTTCTTTACAAGGCGACAAATCTAATTTTAAATTTTTTTATTCAGTTTTTTTTGGAAAGTTCCAAAAGTCTAAATATTATTTGTTTTTCGTGTTGTATTAATAGAAATTACTTGTTAAAAATTTTAACTAAATATCCTGCAAAATAGACCATATAACAACTTTCTAATGATTTTGGATTATTTGTATGTTCAGAATTATTTGAGTATATAGAATTATAACTATCATCAGAATCATATTCACAATCTAAATTAGGGCATTCTTGATTGCTCAACGCCGCTTCGTATAAATGAGCAATGCGTGTGTTAGAGTGGTTACTCATCGTTAATTTATTAATATAAATTTACAATTAGTCATTTATCATATACACTTAAAAATATATATTACATGGGTACAAAACATATTGCCCTTACGTATTACAAATTACAATTACATAAATATAAATACATAAATTGTAACGTCTCGCAAATTTCATGGGGCCGTCACGAGCGTTATGTGACGGACCCGTATTGTACGAAAGGGTCGCCAACCATGTGCCAAGACCTTGCGGCCGGAGCACAGTGAATTTTTATATTTGAAAGGATGAATTTTGAAAAGATTAAATAAATGAATAAGAACTGTGGCTTTTATTAAGGGGAATGATATATTTTATTTAAGTTATTTGTGAAGAAAGCTTGTCTGGCGTAAAACGCCAACAGAATCAATTAAAATAAAATAAAATATATACCTATAGGGTCGACGAGAGTATACATCACTCCGTGACAAACATTTATGTATAAAAACAAAAAACAAAACCTCATGAGGGGCCGTCGAACCAGTGGTATCGGACGGACAATTACAAATAACAAGTTGAATTTAAATAAATCACAACAAAAAAATAAAAAACTTGCTAGGTAACTAAAATTAATGGTAGATAACAAAATAGGAAAATATAATTTATGTACCGGCCAAGGCATTGTATATAAAAATAATATTTACCACGTGTCACGTTGTTGCGTGACACCCGTCCTCTGGACCTCGCCGATGCTGGGCGATCTCCATCTCCGGAGTACGATCGGTGGTTGGGGAAAGAGAGCCACCGGTCCCGCGACGACGATCAAAGTCGGTCGTCAAGCCAAATTTTAGAGACGATGGTGGACGGTGGTTATTGGCCGGCACATAACTAGTTTCGCTTAGGACGATTTACGCGCGGTGCGTGCCGAGGGTGGGGAACATATGTCCGTGGAGACGCGCATCTAGAACGGTTTCGTCCGCGCGAGATTATCCGGGCGCGCCGTACCAATTATTAATATTTGGATAGGTACAAAAAATGCAAGCTAGGATACTATATTTGTTATTAAAGTTACAAAATCATATAAACATACAGTGGTTACATATATACAGTTTATTATTTACAAGTTATCCGGACGTAGGATGTGTCCGGTAGGGTCATCGATACAATTGGTAATCCTCCTAGAGATAACCCCAATGCTTTACCAACCATCACACATATACGTGGGTTTCTCGTTTCCTAGCCCCGGGACAAAGGAGTGAGATATCTAGTCAGGATGTTGTACGCCTCCTAGATACAGGGTATTGAAGACGCCCAAATAGACAATCGTTCACGGGTGAAGATGGCACACCCAAATAGGTGACAAGATGTCCTGGAGGTGTTCGACTATGGAGCGAACCCCGGTTGTCCGTGGTCGTAGAGCCTCTGTGCGGAGTCCATCAATGAACAGGTCGTCCGGGTAATCGGTGATTCCGGTCAATCGGTCGTTCCCGTATCGAACTGTCCGCTAGGCGGGTGAAGCCCGGGTCCCGTGGGATGGTGCTGTGTGTCGATAGCAGACTGGGTATGTAAATGTTCTTACACCGTGGCCGTGAAAACGGCCATTTTAATAACACTCCGTACGGTGTTAACCCGGGTGAGATGAGGTGCCTAAAACTATATTGGCCTAATTAATGAACCGAGTATACGTTCTACAGCGTATACTGAGGCACATCCAAATAGGTGGCGTGGAGTCGGCTGTCTGGTAGTTCCCGTATTGAACTGTCCGCAGTGTGGAAGGAGTCCGGGAAAGGTACTGCGGACTGGTCAGGATAAGGGTGAGGTATCATAGTGTATGCTGTTTGAGGGATGATATAGTACTGATAGGAGAGAGGCCTGAGGAAGTGAATGGTAGACATGAAGAGTGGAGGGAAGCTCTTGAAAGGAAAGAACTAAGGATTAGTAAGAATAAAACAGAATATATAAAGTATAATTTTGGTGAAAGGGAACACAGACAAAATAGGGAAAGACTAGAAATAATATTAATTAGACGAGGGTTTCGAAGAGGATATGAAACACAGAATTAAGTGTAGCTGGACGAAGTGGAGAGAAACGTTAGATGGTTTGTGTCAGGGCTTGAAAACGTTATATTTACACCGTTATTATAACGTTATAACCGAAAAAAAAAATAACGTTATAAAACGAAAAACGTTATAACGCAAAAAAAAAAATAATAACGTTATAAAACGATTATTAATTATATTAATATTATTTTTAAATCACGTTAAATAATCA
>JAIPRL010007018.1:0-25037 GCA_025469235.1 Pemphigus obesinymphae
CCGAAATCCGGATGTAGTCTGACCAATCTGTCGGCCGATTTTTATCCATGATATCGGTTCAATAATTCGGCAGATGCTGTCCGAAAAATATTCGGACGATGTCGGGTCTAGTCTGACCATAACCTAAATTTATAAATTTGTTCCTAGTACCTATAGTGTGTTATTAAAAGCTGTCTGTCTCTCCGTTGTGGGCGCCCATATCATATTAGAGAATATTAATTTGTATATATATATTGTTTATGTTTGGTATTATAACCTATTGAGTATCTTATTTATATTTGGATTATTTCTTTATATTTTAATACGGGTCACCTTGCTCCTACACGCCGCGAGTCGTTACGGCCAACTGCCTTTTCGTACGAGCCGTGACGGCGCCAACAAAATCGTCAAAAAATAATATCATGTATTCGATAATATATATATAAATAAATAATTGTGTATGTATTATTATTATTATTATATAATTTCTGTTTGATTTAATTTTGTTCTGTTAACCAAAATCGAATATTTTGCAATACTATTGTCGGGTTGCACAAACAACCTAATAAACATTGTTTATCGTGTAAATTAAGTAGTGCACTTTTGCACAAACATTAACCTCGAAATTCTGGGCATTAACTATGGTTATGTTACCAGCGATAACGGTAATAGTGTATATAGGTGTTATTGGAAGATGACCATGATACACTGGACATGATTAATATTGTTAGTTAAATTCAATAGAAATTTGTAAATTTAAATGAAATTAATGAAATTCTCATTATTGTTTAGGGTTATTTTAATATGACCAATTGTTGAGGTTCAATAATGGATCTTATTCAAGGTAACTTTTACCATTGAGAGTCAAATATGAGTGTCACGATTGAGATCCATTTGGGGTCTCACAGATAACCCATTGAAAAATATTATTAACTCTATCTGTTAGCCGCTTTAATAGAATGTAGGTACAAAATATCAAATCAAAAATTTTTACGAGTAAACCGTGGCATAAATTATCTGTCGGAATTGACATGGGAACATGAGACCTAAATTTAAGTCTCATGACGCTCAACATGTTAATAATAATAAAAGTCGTTTTATCGTATATAAATATGTGGGATAAATTCAGGGGCTGTTTAATAGATGACGTAGGCTAGGCTATTTTACAAGGTGGCATGTTTGAAAAGTCGATGACCTGTTATTTTTTTAAAGTATTTCCTAGTATATATAGTATGTAGTAGTTAGATAAATAGATAGATGGTACGTTTACAAAAAAAAAAGTTGATGACCTTTTTTATTAAAAAAAAATATATATATATAGGCAACAAAAGCGAATCTTGTCTACGTGTACAAAATTTCTAGTAAAGGTGGCCTTGGGTTTATTTGAAAATGATGTACGATGTTTAAAATGTGTAAGTATTTAATCAGTAGCTTGGTGATAATATTTTTACGCCTAGTGTAAAGTTATAAATATCTTGGCCGTCACCAAGATATACTTATTCGTAACGACCTTTTGTTTTTTTGAAAAAAGAAAATTTTTAATGAATGAACATAAATACTTGAGTAGATTTTTTGTTTATTAAAACCCTATAATAATTCACGACATTCGGCAATCAAAACGAATAACCCTTTTTATTTTTTTACTTTTCAATAAGTTTTTATTGATTTATCCGTAGAGTGTATCGTCTAAAGAGACTAAACAGCAGAATATATTGCTGGCAAAAATTGTGAGCTACACAGCTCTGCGCAACACTGAGAAAAATAAACACCACAAATTAGATAGTATTAAATAATTAAATGGACGCTACTCCCGTACTTGCATTGGTAATATAGTAAAAAGTATGATATTTAAAATTAAAATTGT
Organism: Pemphigus obesinymphae; assembly: GCA_025469235.1. Classification (NCBI taxonomy): domain Eukaryota; kingdom Metazoa; phylum Arthropoda; class Insecta; order Hemiptera; family Aphididae; genus Pemphigus; species Pemphigus obesinymphae. Next base: position 1,844 of record JAIPRL010007018.1, read on the forward strand.
GCCTTTTTGTTTACATATAGAGTAGATATACACATAACCAAATATAAAGATGATAATGGTTTTATGATCATTTCGAAGCCTTTTTGTAAATTACCGTCTCATAAAGAAATATTACGACTAATTAGAAAAACGAATTATTTAAATAAAAATATATACATAACGTTGTAACTAATTTTTTATTATTGTACTATTGTCATCATAGTTATTTCCTCCGGCCTCATTAAAAAGTTATAGAACTGATTTTAATAGGGCAAGGGAAAGACTTCTGATTGGCGGCAAATGCAATTTAGTGTACAATATACATAAGTTTTCGTTTATCAGCCAACAAAATTAGTCCGATAAATCCTTATATTTATACTTCTACGAAAGAAAATTATATCTAGCTCTATAAAAATTCTATTTTTCGATTTATTCAGTGGTTTCATATTGTTTGAGAAAAGCTACCAAAAAAAAAAAAAAAAAATGTTGAAAACAGGAAAAACTTGCTTTCGTAAATATGGATTATGTTCATTTTCTTCAAATTTTGAAAATGATATTTCTAAAAACATAAAATTTTCACATATTTTAGTAGCTTTTAAAATTTTTTTCAATAATAATTATTTATACATATATTTTAACTCTGTTTATGAGCTCGGCTTTGAATGATTTTTACATTGTTTTTGCGTTCTTATTTTTTTTTTTTTTAATGTAAATAATGCACATGTGTGCAGTCGCGCACGTTGTATTTCTGGTAAGCTTCTACGAATATATCTAATATACAAACATCATAAATTATAGAACTTTCAAAATAATGAACATTTATGGTTTTTAATAATGATTTTGAATTTTGAACATTTGAAATTGAATATACAATTATACAAAATATTATATTTTTTATAATATTTCGGTATAAATTGGCTCAGTGTACTTATTTATTCAGTATTTAAATTTTAATAAATACAATATGGATTGACTTTCGTCTTAAATATCGTATACAGATGTTTTTATATTTATTTCAATACACTTAAAAATTGAATACATAGTTTATTCTAAATCTTTTTGTATTTTGAACATCGATTTGGGACAAAATTTTATATAATACATTAAATGCCCAATTATAAATGATTTGTCGTTATACCTTTTAAGTTAACTAACTAATACCGTATTTCGATTAGGTACATGATTCTACAGAAATATTATTTTAGATTCTATATGCAGACGAACAAGGTTGCGCGAGGACACAATAATAATTGCACGTTTTAATTACTATATGATATTGGAAATTTCACTTTTGACAAAAGAAAAGAATCATATAAATCAGTAGTTTCCAACGTTTTATGAAAGTGACCCTAATATTTTAAATTGAACTATTCGTGACCTTAAAAAAAAAAAATAAATAATAATAATCATAATTTTCATTTATTAACTTGCTTGTTATAACAGACTTGTTACGATATTATAAAAATGAGTGTACTACTAAAATTTAATGAAAATGACATCTATACTTAATGACTTTTTTGATGCTGAACACTTTCCACAAATTCATCAATATTGGTATGAATATTAATTGAAAATTCAGCACATATATCGTGGATCGAGGGAATTTCTGGATTTTGATTTAATAACAGCCAAGGCAGAATAACCAGTTTACACGAGTACGTTGTTGGGTATGGTAGTGCAGCATTTCAGCTTCTTTTGGCAAAATAGGTTTATCATTGAGCTCTGCAAAAAACTGAGTTAGGCACTTTTATTTTATTTTTTATTTTAAAACTTGGTTAGCTTAAATATCGAGAAGTTATTCTTAAAAACCACAAATATCCTCATCAACTTCATAGACAGAAACTTCAAATGGATTTCTCACCCAACTGAATTTCCCGAGTTCTACTTTTCGTGGTATATACCGGTCGAGTTCAAATTGTAATTTTTCCAAGTGACTTTGAAGAAGGAATTTAATGTCATCTAATGTAACTTTTGTTGAATCTTCGAGAAATTCACTGCTTAGAAGAGGAAATGTAGCAATTTTTCCTCAAGACAGTTTTTCTCAACATAGTGCGAGTTTTTGTATGAATATTTTTGATATTTTTTCACCAATACCAATCATTGTCCGATATTCCCATTGCATTTCAATATTCAACTCATTTCACAGTTTAAAAATATCACTTTAAATAAAAGCATCATCATTAAATTTAAAATATAAACAAAAATTGAAATGACATAATAAATACCAGTTATTTATAATATTTTCTTCTTCTTCGATCTTATTTTTATAACTAAATTTTAAATGTAGAAGAAAATTAAATAATATGTGAAACATGCTTTCGCGACCCTTCAAAAAATCTCCACGACCCTAATTTGGGTCGCGACCCGAGGTTGGGAACCGCTTTTATAAATGATATTTACTTAAATTTTTGTCGATATTCGATTTATACACGAAACCGGGAAAAAACGAAATCGCCTCTAAACTCGTTACATAGGTAGGTGTTTATTAATAATATGGCGGATGTAATATATTATTGTAATACCTAATAATTATTACCGTTTGCACTAAATTAATTGAAACTAGCACTTGTTAATTACACTTTTTATTGTAAGTATGCGTTATAATAACATAAAAAAAAAAAAAATCTAGAATATTACCTAAATAATAAGCAATTAAAAACATGAATAATTAATCACATCGTAAAGACTACATTAAAAGAAACCAATGCGATAGAATGATTATTTTTATTCGTAAATGGTTTTGACGGTTTATTTTTAAAAGATGTTGATTTTGTGATTTTTATTTTATGTAGGTATAGTGAATATAAATACATTTGTATGCCGTGATTATTGTTGTGGAACGAAATAGATGTACTTTACGTTGCAACCCCCCCCCCCCATTGGGAATTTTTACTAAATATGTGTGCCAATATTCAGCACGGAACCGGCATAAATTGGCACGATAATTTACAAAAATTGCACGATTTTATTTTCCGATAAATAAATAAATAAATAAATAAAAACTGTGGGAGGACGTTTCACCAGCCTCCTCCCAGCCATAAACCGACATTTTTACAAATTTTTCTTTACCAATATTTGCACGCCAACTCCACAAGTTACACACTATACTTTTTTTTACCAGAGAAAACTACACTTTTTTATTTTACTTTCTACGCCAGCCCCCTCCCGCCAAACAGAAATAATTCGAATATTGGTATTAGACAAACTCTGAAATTCGCATGCCACTATTTTCCACGAGTATTATTTATTTGTTTATTTTTATAAATTTACACTAATCGACTTTTATCAATGGTATAAAACGATTTATAATAATATACTCATAAGTAATTAAAAGAGTAAAATAATGATTTGATTTTATGTGGAAGACAATAAAAGGAAAATTATATTAAGGCCAAAGATCAACATTATTATTATTTATGGAACGTATTCCTTTGACTAAGGGATCATTCATTAAAAAATTCGACATTGAAATGGGAAGGAGAAATGGCTCTCGTGTTCTCGTATGAACATTTATTACACGTAGACTTATACGTTCAAGAAGACGGGATGAGTCAATTTTCCCGTGAAATAAATCGAACAAAAATAATTGGTCTGTTCTTTTCCGCCTATTTTCTAGTGAACAGAGTTTTAATTTTCTCACGACCAGCAAGTAATTATGTTGGAGATGGTCAATTTTCAGTAGAAAGCCAGCAAAACTAAGGAAGCGAGATTAAAATCGTACGACTAGTTTGTTTTCGATCTCAAGAGATAGATTCCAAACTGTCGATCCATAATCTAAGATAGATATTACTAGGGTACAGTATAATGTGACTAAACAAGGATTTCTATCGAATAGAGTATGACGTCGTATAAATTCTCAAATCCTATTATAATATATTATAATATTTACCACTAGCTTAAGTGCAACACCTTGTAAGTGCAACTCTTTTTATGTGAGACTATTTGTAAGTTCAACATCTTTTGAGTGCGGAACCTTGAATTTGAAACTCCGTTTGATTGTGACACCTTGTAAGTTTAACTTTTGTTGAGTAAAACAGCGCATTAGTAGAATTACTCTGGAGTGCAATTCGTATACCTCGGTTTATGTATTATGTCGGAAATAATATTGTTGATTAACTAATTTAAAAATAATAAGTGTTTCCGACAAAATAAGTAACCTGAAAATTGATCGAAATTACTATTCTCGGATTTTTATACAAACTTTTTATTAACTTATATGAGTGTAGCAGATTTTACATAACATCACTAAAAACTCGATTAAAGTTTTAAGAAATATTTACCGTTAAATAAAATATGGGTATAAAATATAAATGTATAATGAAATAGAGTACCTACTACCTAGTAGGTACCTACTCCGTACCATAGGAAGTCTGTCGGACTTTTCGTTCTCGAGATATTATATAACCATTGTCGTCAGATAGATTTGTTCAAAAGTCCGATTAAACATATACCTACCTATTATTATAATTTAATTGAAATTGTGGAAAATACTACCGAAGTTCGACGATTTTAAATTCATTACTATGAGATATACAAACTATAGTACTTAAAAATAAGTAAAATATAATAAATAAATAAATAAAATACTTAAGTACAGACTCATCAAAACGTGAGTGAAGTTGGCACTCCCATTTTTTCCGATTATATCCGAACCGATGTCAATTATTTTGCAACTAATTTGCAACAATTCGCAACGCCAATAAAAATATTTGTAACAAAGTCTACGAGCCACTAGAAGCAAACATAGTTGGGGTCGCCAATTTCACGCATTACCCTCACTTTGTCCTATCGACTCCAAACTGGTTAGGTTAGGATATATTTAATATATAACCTAATGTTTACAATATTTTAGGACCAATTAGCAACCATTTGAACCACCGATTTCAGAATTTGTACCTTATTATTTTCACCGCTAATAACGTTTTCCGTATAGGCTGCTAATATAACATAATATGGTACCTGAACTTAATTATATCGATCTAAAACCAGAGCGATAGTTTTGAAACTAATTAGCAATAATTCGAAACACCATTTTTAAAATTTTCTACTCAATATTTTCATCGCTTTTAACGTTTTATCGTTGGCGCTAAATTCAAATGAGTAAGCAAAAATGAGTTATTGACGCGTACAGCGATGGGGCTCTATTGGCTTTCTTAAGTGGCCTCCACACCACACAATTCTTATGTGGTATGATTTAGGCAATTTATTATGTTTTCTTTGTGTGATTTTGTGTTTATGTGAGCCGTACGCGATCGTTAGTGTTAGTAATCCGTATTAAAATTATACAGAGAGCCATTACACGCACCCGCGTGCACATGAACCAGCTATCTCTTTTATAATCACCGAAAAAATGTAAATTTTTCACTCAAATAGACGATTATAATTCCATCAGAACATCGCAGTAAGTACATAAATTTAAATATTGAAAAAATATTCGAATTTTTCATAACATTTACGAGGGAACGAACGAAGCACTTTTTTATAAATGGTTTTTATTCAATTAAGTATTTATGTTCAAAATTTTGAAAATATTGGAAACTTTAAATGGTTTTAACTTTTAATTATTGTATAAAATATAGAATAGAAAAATGTGGTTCGGTCATTTCCTCGAGCGAGTAATGACAAATCTATATACGTTTTCAAAATTGTGATCGGAGTACGCATCATGCCGGACTGTTGGAATTATTCGAATGGATAGTTTTTTTACCAAAAAAAATGGTGGCGTGGGGACTCCTAAATACGCAAACCGGTCGCAGCCTACAAAGCTCTTTTTTAACGTGCAACGTGTACCTACAGACGATATTATTTATATTTATAAACGATATACCTAAGTTCAGTGTTCAAACATTTAATTATAAATAGTTTGATTTAGTCTAGAGTCCAGAAGATTCTCTACATTCACAGTACTTGGACTATAATATAGTATATACTGTATTATGTTCAACCACAATATAGTATGTAGAACATCATCTGTTAAACGACATTATGAAACCAATCATAATTTTCTTTTGAAAAAAACAATAGAAGAACAAAAGGAGTATATTCTACAAGCAATTAAGGACAAATATTTGCAGACAAATACTTTACTGAAGTTTATGGGTAGTAATTGTTGTTAAATAGTATTGTTGCTGCAAGTTTTTCTGTATCAAATGTTGATGCAAAGCGCGGAAAGTCTTGGAGAATATATTAAAGATTTGATGCTGGAAACTGCACCATTTATATTTGAAGATTTTGCTAACGAAGACAAAATTATGCAACGCATAAAGGATTTACCCATAACCAGAAATACTGTAAAAGATCGGGTTTTAAAAATTGCAGAAATATGTATCACAACTCAACAAATAACCGATTTTAAGTTGTTTAATGTATATTTTCAATTTGTAATGACGAGAGCACAGATATTACGGGAATAGTTCGATTATCTATATTTATTGGATATTTTGTTGGTAATGAAATTAAAGAAGAGTTGGTTAAATTAGTCTCATTGCGAGAAACAACAAAAGGTACTGATATTTGCAAAGCAGTTGTAAATACTCTTTCTGAGGAAAGTGTGGATTTTTCAAGGATTGTTTCTGTTACTACTGATGGCGCCCATAGCATCACTGGTAAGGAATCAGGGTTCATTAATTTATTTACTAAACACGTGGGACATCCCCTGCTAGGTTTTCACTGTATTATACACCAAGAGGCTTTGTGTGTAAAAAATACTTTTAAATCTATTTGACGCTATAATAAAACTAATTACTAAAATAGTGAATTTAATTACTGCGCGTGGCTTGAATAAAAGAAATTTGAAAATTTATTAAAAGAAGTAAATTCGGTGTACAGAGGTTTAGTTATGTTTAATAATGTTCGCTGGCTTAGTCGTGGCAATGTTCTTCAAAGGTTTATTGAATGCTTTAACGAAATTAAGATGTTTTTGGATGAGCCAAATCAAATACACGAAGAATTATCTTACTTGCAGTGGATAGCCAGATTGATGTTCTTTGCAGATTTCACCCAGCACTTAAATGAATTGAATATTAAACTACAAGGTGATAATAAAATAATCACTAGTATGTTTGATATAACTTAAGCATTTCAAGTAAAATTAAGAATATTAAATGTGAAATAATAAACAAAAATTTCAAATATTTTCCTAACCTTAAAAAGTTTATTTCGGAATTGGAAATGTTCAAAAAACCTGATATTAATCATATTATCCAAGAATTTTCAAATATTATTGAGACAGCTATGAATGAGTTCTCTACACGCTTTACTCAGTTTAAAGAATTTGAAGAAACCATAAAAATTATTATTTATCCAGACACATTGTCATTTGAAAAACTCAACTTAAAAGTGTTTGAATGGTTGAATTTAGACGATTTTGAAATGCAGCTTGTAGATTTTCAGTCGAGTACTATATGGAAAGAAAAATTCGTTTTGCTGAGAAATGAATTAGAAGAAATTCAGCGTGATGGGGCAATAGGCAAATTGACCGTAAACATAGGGAACAAGATTTTGAAAGTGTGGAATGCAATTCCACAAGATTATTCCACTTTAAAAATAGTAACATTAGCTGTCTTGTCTATTTTTTCTTCGTCTTATTCATGCGAGTCACTATATACTCAGAAATGAATTTTATAAAATCTGATTTAAGAAACCGACTAACTGATGAATGCAGTGCCGCATGTACTTTATTAAAAGTTACTAATTATAAACCAAATATCCACGAATTGGCTACAAGTACTCAACAAAAAAAATCACATCCAGAAAGAAAATAAATATTATTAATATAATAATATTATTATATTATGTAGGTACCTAAACTAACATTTTTTTATATTACTATATTAATTATACAATAAAATTACGATGATTTTTTTTCGTACAATATTGAATACAATATATATATAATATTTTTCATGGCACGCTCGAAAAAACAAAACAAAAAAAAAGGTAATTTTTGGCACGCAGTGTTCAAATAATTTGCCACCCCTGGTATATATACCTCCATAATAATAAAATATTCTTCATGTTTTTGCAGTGTCGGCTATGGTCTTTTTTTCTTGTGTCAGATGACTCAGATGTAATAGAAAATGTACAATTTTAAATGTCTATTTTACCCATATAAAACACATTTATATACACTCTAGTGGATATAATTTATATACCTATTTTTTAAGAAATATAAATATGAGGGTTTGAGTTTACTCTGGGCGAAGGCCCGGTGTTGGTTATGACATGTGCATCTATTTGGGTGTTTTACTTTTTTGGTCTTGACGTGGACCGAGTCGGGTTAGGATTAGTACTATACAGCGGTTGCTAGTCGGTGCGTCTGTCCTGAAAAATATCTAATTGTAATATCATTAATCATACATACCATAAACTATACATGCACAAACACAGTTTCGAAAAGGATTATAAAGTATGTAATCGTAATGTAAAAATGTAAAAATGTATAATATGCGAATAAGACTGTAGACACGCGGGTAAATTTAATGGGGAAAAAAAGGGGCCGAAAGACTAACGTAAAATCGACCTAAATGTGACATGAAACCGTGGGACCGAACACCGTTTTAAGTTCGTCAGTTTGTTTTTAAGGATCAATCGAAGTTTTTTTTTTTTTTTTTTTTTTTTTTATTGGCTATGTTATTTATCTTTAACAATTTTTAAACATTTATTGTATTTTAATCCGTAATAATAAAGAAAAATGCTTCGATATGTTTCTAGAAGTGACAAGCCGACCAATAAAATTTTTTTTTTCAGATTTTAAATCAAACTTTTTAATGTTTCACATTTTCATCCCAGCTTATTGGTCTTTTAGACGCATAATCAATAAAAATAGAAATACGGGTACGAGGATATTTTTAGATTAATTTCAAAATGTACTGAAATATTTCTAAATAAATTGATAGATTTTTATTTTTCCTAAAACTCTTATAAATTGCTTACATACCGAACCCATCAAAGATCGCAGGTGTAGCGGCAACTAAATAATCGAAATTTGTAAAATATCATGAGAAAATGATCACTATAATATGATAATCGAGTGTATGGATGTCAAATTTTTCTGACCTTGCCCGATAAAAATTAACAAATTTTTTTTTTTTTTTTGTTATTCCTTGCGTGCCATATAATTATGACAAATATTTCAATTTTCAAGTAAACAATTTGTCTTATATATGTCGCTTAAATATAATTTAAACAAACAAAAATGTTCACAAGACAAAAATATTTTTATTATTATCTTGGCACGCGTGCCACGAATTTGCTGATCATCCCTGATTTAGTGCATGTTTTATTGTCGACCAAAAATCACGTCTAGCGATTGCTTTTTCGGTACTTTTAAAAAACGTATACATCATTAGTCATTTGTTTATATAACATTATAATATATACTTATATGTTGCAGATAATAAGACTGAAAAACTTATATATTGACTTTCGGTTCATATAAATTAATCATTCTTCATTTTCGACAATTGGCCTGTACACCTAACTCAATTTATCACGTGCCGTGTCTATATAGTACGTATACGTTATTGTGGGCGTTTGCAGTCTGAACTATAACAAATTAAAGTTCATCTCTTGTGTTCTACTTTGTTATTTTAGTTTCATAAAAATAATGCATACATGCTTTCTCACCTTCAGCACGTCACCATGCGGTATGTTCATGTTCTATATATACGATTTACTGCAGGTAGATTGATATCGTGTGTATATTTTCTTAAATCGTTTTTTTTTTTTAATCTTACTAGAAATTTAAGTTTCATTTATTGAATTATAAAAAAATTCCATTACTTGCGATTAAATTGTCGTAATTTTAGACATCAATAAACATAAATTATATAGGTATATCTATCACTTATCTCAATTTAAGAACGATTCCAAAAACATTATTTATAAATTAAAAAGCATAAAAGTCACGTATCATAAACATTAAAAGCGGCAGATTTTATAAATTTTCTTTTCAAAAACCACCCATCAAGAAGTCGTAAAAATTATCTTTTTCAAGTATCTATACTACTCTTATATACTTTTAGATAAGGAGTATAATAATGAAATTTTTGGAGCCCGTGTATCGCCTAAAATGTTTTTTAAGCTGAATAAAAAAAAAGATATATCGGTAAGTGTATTAGTTATATCCTTAGAATTAAATAATATATAAGCAACTGTTGATTCCTCAAAAAAAATCTAAACAATGTAATTACTTGAAAATGTCGGTATGATAACCAAAAAATTTTCAAATAATTTTCTTCATAATAATTTTTTTAATAAATAATGTTCATACATTATATGACACACTATATGCCTGTTAAGAGAACGCTATACCCGTATTTTCTGTCTCCGTCTAACCAACTGAAAATAGAGAAAATGTATTATACTTTTACTATTATTTACTATTAGGAATTCTTATCAAAACTTTGTAATTTTCAATATAAGAGTAAATTTACGTATTACTAAATTTATAGACGAGATCATTTTCTATATCGTAGCGTCGTCTGAAATTCAAATTTTAATGAGAATTATATCTATTTAAATTATTGGGATTTAAAAACAATTATATTATTTTACAAAATTAAAATTTACAAAAAAAGACGACTTTTGCATCTATGGCATAGATAATTTTCTTGTCTATACATTTGGTTATAGACGTAAACCGGGATAAATGAGAGGGGGCGTCTGCCCTCCTCTGGTGAAATTTAGAAGGGTCATGCTCCCTTTAATAATTTAGAAATTTTTTTAAATTTGGATTAATTTTTATAAATTTGTGATCTATTACAACTATCTGATTTTGAATCTGTTAGGACCTATTTGGAATATTGAATTCTTAAAACAATTCTGATAATATTATTTTCTGATTTGTACCTATTAATTTTCCATTATTTTTCCCTTTTTCCCAATTTTTTGTGAGTTAATGAAAATTGATAAAAAATTATTAATTTTGTCATGTTAATATTATTTTACCGTAAATATTTGGTGAAATTTTTAATCTGATATTAATTTTTTCTGATTTCTAATAATAATTTTGGGTATGTTTTAATTGATACTTGCTTAAATTACATATTTAAATTTCTTCTACATTATTGTAAATTCAAGAGATTGCTCTCTTCATTCAGCATTTATAATTGACTTAAAGTGGCCCTCAGTAGGTTGATTTCAGCGATTTTATATAGTCAATTTTCAACTAATACGAAAAATTCGTATATGAGTGTGTGCATGTGTAAATGAATATTAGTACATATATACTCAGATATTTATCGTATAGACAAATTTAGATTTAGAAAACAGATTATAGTTTATCAAGAAATTAAATTTTATTTCTCTTTTTTCTTTTTCAAATTTTATATTTAATATTTTAATATTTGGTCAACATACATGTTTAATTATTTTAAATTTTATGAAAAATTTTTAAGAAAATAAAAAATAATAAAAAGTAAAAATTCAATTAAAATTTGAGTTGTTAACAAATTTAAATCAGTTTTAAAAATCTTTATTGGACTATTTAATCAATTGCTACGATTGGCAAAAATAGGGTTTTTAGTGTCAAAAACTTGCTCGCAAAGAGTTACCTTAAAAGGATGTCAATCCTGCTATTTTTAAGGGGTTCAATGTAGGAAATATTTAGAACATATTAAGAAGAATGACAATCTAACAATTAAAAAATATTTATATGAATTTTAAAAACGAATAATTATTGGTCCCATTACTATGTTATTTTTTATTGTGGTTGTTTTTTATGAATTTATAAAATTGTATTAAAAATATTACTTTTGCATTTATCATTTATTATAACTTAAAAACATCCTAGTAGAAAGATGAATGACAATAATAAATGATAAAGAATAATATTATCTAGTGCCCTATGTAGCCATTTTTGAAATGTATGCATTTAAACACGTTTTATGAGTTACTAAAAAACTGACTTTTTAGATTTTTTTAAAAATAAATATAACTCTTAAAAAAAGACTACATAGGGTACTAGATAATGTTGTTATCTATAATTTATTTTCCGTTTCATATTTCTTAGATGTTATTGTAAGATTTTAAAAATGAGAAATCCTAACATGAGATTTTCATTGAAAATCGTTTGCACTCTTAATAAATATTTTATTTATTTTTGTAAATCGTTGTTTATTTTGTATGTCTACCTCCTAATTTAAAAGTTGTTTATTTATATATTTTCTATAAGTATGCAGTATGCACTGCATATACGCGCATGGTTTGTGTAGAATTTTAAGTGTTAAATTATGTTTCTACATTTTATATATATAAAATATTAATATTTTTTTTTTATAATATATATTGGTATATAGAGTATATAGAGATAGTACAAAACCAAAATACATTTTTACATTGCTGAAGCAGAATTTTTTTTGGGAGGGTAATGTTGTGAAAAAAAAAAAAAAAAAAAACAAAAACATTTTCCCATAAAAAAAAAGTCTCAAGTTACGCTTTGGGTATGCGTTTGGTTATAGGTAATTCACTGTAATGTTAAAAATGACAAATTTTTGATTAGAATCGCGAATGTTAATTTCCTATTTCAATTGGCCAGACAGAGAAAGCAAATGCAAGTGTAGGTCTTAATTAAATGGATTGCGCTTCGAGTTATCCAATGACAATCATTTGTGCCCCGCTGGTACGGGTGGGGAGGGGGCATAGTGACATAGTAGACCCCCTCTGGAATTTCGAAGTGTAATGATTGATTGTACGGTTGTGGATTAGGTTTTGTCATTTCAGTCGATATGATGGAATGTGAATTTAACGTTATTTTATTTAAACGTCGTGTTATTATTTTTGATACCAATCGTATTAATAATATTAAGGAAACGCGCCGGGTTCGTTTCTTAAATTCCGTTGATAACAACTGATTTGCGAGATTCTTACGAGGACTTAATCACATCATAAAAAATAGTCCCTAACAACATATAGTTTCGTACATCAAGCGTAATATCGGCTAGAATAATCGTAGATAAAAATTTTTATATCGATAAAAAACTCACTACATCTAATACATTTTGACAAAGCCCTGGTTGTTTGATGTTAATATTGTATTTTTCATAAGCAATCGATAATAATTGTAAAAGTTCGGCTTTTTAAGGATCAACTATAACAGATGTAAAATACTTGGAAAAAAAATTCTCCGGAAAAAGTTAGAAAAAGTCCTCTTCTTTTATTTGGTGCCAATATTATTACGATCTACGATCATTCCGAAAGTCATAATACTTGATGTATGAAGATAAGTTTAAAATGTTTTTTTTTTTTTTTAACCAAAATCGTGATTACACAACAATAAAATGTCACGGTACTAACACGAGGATATTTGTAAATTACTTTTAAAGTGAATATATTAAAATATTTTTAAATTGTTGGATTTTCGTTTTTCTTGAAATTTCATAAAAATTGCCCATACAAACCTGGTATGTCCTCTAACTACTCGTAATAACTATCATTAATTACCTTCTTTCTATAAATATAGAAAGCCTTCGAGGTGGTGGCATCGAGAATTGTACGACAATCAGGATAACAAACATCCATAAATATATTTATTTAATTATTTATATATATATAATTCATGCAATACATATCTATTTCGTGTTACTGACTGTATTAATTTATGAGTGTAATACATTAATCCAATATCTGTCAGTGAGTCTTTATGAACTTACGTCGTACACACACGTACAGAAATCGTTGTTAAAATATTACTCGTTCGAAAACAGAGAAATTAAGACGTATGCAAGATCGATTTATTTTATTTGTTTTTATAGATACATAATATAATTTGGAAGCAAGCGATAATTCAGCATTTGATTTAAATTAATTGCATTAATTGAGTATTAATTACCTGCAAGGTCACTTTTTTCCTTTCCGTAGAGTGAGGTATGAGTCGAGACGTAAACAATGAAAATACTCAAGACTAATGATTCACTGTTGGCAATACATAGTTACCAGTGCACTGAATAATGAACAACAATTTAGAAATTGGATCCAACGTAGTACTTAGCTTCAAGACGTCTAAAACAATCGGCTTGTCAATTTTTGAGTATTTATATTTATAATTTTACGTCTTTGAGTTGTCGACTTTGCTTTTTGTCGGCGATCACTACATAGGAGAACGTACCGTTATTTCCAAGAAATGTGGCCCACGAGAGTATAGTTTAAGAAGATGTCAGCGAGGACATTTTTAAAAGGTTTTGTGTAGGCAATTTCCATGAAAATCCATTTTCAATTCATTGAAAATCCAACGATTTAAAAATATTCAAATATATTTTAAAAGTCATTTTAAAATAATCTCGTATCTATACCATATTTTATTGTTGTATAAACACGATATTCGTTCAAAAATAAGTTTACGAAAAACGAAAAAAATATATTTTAAACTTTTAAACGCTTTTTAAAATGGTTTTAGAGTTAAATTATGTGTTGAAAAATATTTAAAAGACAACTTTTCGGATACGATATCATGAGTTTTTTACCCTACCAATATTCTATAGTGCAATACTAAATATACAAAAATCCATTTTTTTTTTTTTTTTTTTTTTTTTTTTTTTAGTTTTAAATCCCTCGCTGTATCCTCTTTGTTATTTAATATTTTGTAAAATGTCTATGAAATCGTCTCCAAAATATTATTTTCAATACATTTGTATATATGTGTTTGAACTCTAAATTCACTTTAAGAGGCCATTTCGTTTGTTTTTCGTAGACATGTTTTTTACTACTGAAAATCATTGTGGTGTGGTAAAAAGTATACATTCCTCCCATTACGTCGTGTTGTATAACGAAATATTTTTTTTATGACGGTGCATTAGGCGTCTAGAAGAATGTGTGATTTTATAACCGTCTTTTTAGATAAACTTATATTTGATGCATTACGATGTTATTTCCCTTTGCCTTTGCCTTACCGAGTTGTATTCTATGTTTTACGATTGTGTACGATACTTTTAGTTTATTGTACGACAAAATATTTTAACACATTATAATTCGTATGGCACATGAACGCTACAAATATTCTATACAGATTATAAGTATTGTACATGTTTTATGCATATCATCCACATCGAAGTTTCGCATACGTATTATCGAATAAATATTTATGTAAAATATTCGTAAAGAGTGTATGTTGTATGTATAATATGATTAAAGAAGTTTGAATTTATTAATTTTACATATTCGTATATACAAGTAGAGATGGTTTGCATATGTATTCATATATATATATATATATATATATAATATTAAAATATGTATTTAAATTGAAATAATACGTTTTTTTTTTTTATTCTTAAAGAAGGATTTTTTTGAACGATAATTGAAATAAATATTAAATATATATTATATACTAATTTAAATAACGATTCAAGTAATTAATGAAAAATAAAGGTTTACATATATACAAAATTCTCTGCGTTTAGAATCGTTTATTATCGATTGAAATGGTTTACCGTTGCTTATAAATTCAATATATCCAGCACCAGAATCCTAACCGACGTGCAAAGTACTTTCACCTTTACTGACATCATACGAGTGAAGTACTTCCACATCCTACTTACCGGACTTTTTTTTTAATCAAGTGAAATCAAGGTTCTTTGATGATATCTAACCAAATACTCAAATTAAATAAAAAATAATGATGCCACAAAAATACAACTCCAATTTTGCGAGTAATGAGTGGATTTTCGAATATGATGACTTTTAATCATAATCAATAATAAGAGACCACATATATATATATATATATATATATATACTAAATAGACTGTGCCAGACTATTAAATTATCCAGACAAGATTTAAAAAGCAAACAAGTTCGGAAAGCCCACTCTGCAAGCGTGCTAAATTTCCTGTTTCTAAACGTATTTTAAACGATAAACTTTAATTCTATAAACGGTTTTTTCATCTATAATACTCATACTAATATATAGACCACACCTAAAACAAACAAAATGATTAAAAATGTTTTGAGAAATGTGTGTTCATAGATTTCTGTACAAACATGTACAAACATATATATGTGTTATTAGGAAATATAGGAATTAAACTTACTGTAAACAACTTAAAATTCAATACATCGAAAAATTATTCTTATACGTTCCCTTTATCAGTTATGATTATAAGTTATTATTCCTTAAAATTATTCCATTATTCAAAAAATTGGAAATACAAAACCAGATTATACTATATGGCCCTTATATCAGAGACAAAGACAACCGAGTCCAGTACTACGTTCTCATAACATTTTACATTTGCTTGTACGTTCAATAGCCGCTTTAAGACAGTTATCGTTTTAAAATAAACATAAGTATATTCAAGGCAAACATTCAAGAAAATGTACGTTTTTATTTTAAAGAAATTGTCTATTCTAAAAGAGCATTGATTATTATGGTTTCTTTTTTTATATTTTGAATCTAAACGCCTAGTCATCAACCCTAAATACCATAAAATGCCATCAGAATATATATAACTCTTCGAAATAGATTCATTTCCACAGTCCTCCTTCCCCCCACCCCCAAATAGGAATTTGACGGATCAACCAAGGCAATCGATTGAGCATTTCGGAAGACTTTCGGAGTTATCCTAAAAATAAATTTGGGGGTTGAAGAAAGGCCCTTTTAAATTATAATATTCATATTATGAACTATAATATTATGCACCAACGAATAATTTTTAAAATGATAATAACTATTATTAATTAAAAAAAAAAAAAAAAAAATAATAAATATATCATGAATATAATACACAGTCTATTTTACCATAAGTTGTATAATATTATGTAACATAATATATAATTAGATATCATTTATATTATTTGTACATTATTAATGTAAGTTCTACCATTTTTAGATTCTGAGTGTATTGAAAATTCTATTTACTATTGATATTATAATAAATGTACGTATAAATAAATGAATAAAGACTTTTTATATATATATATGTATACCATTTTATAGGTTTAAAAGTGAGAAATAGCCAAGTAGTAGATTTCTGGTAGTAAATTTATTCTCGTTGGCAAGTAAATTATAGAGGTCATTTTTTTTACTTTATTTTCCTGAATTTTTCTTAAGCGTAAGAAAGAATTAGGTATCGAAAACGACAGAAAAATTATATTAATTAGAAAAGAGTAATGCAAACGACTTGAAATGTACACAAAATATTTATTTTGGCCTGTTATTTTCCATAGTTAAACTAAAAATAGATGGCTACATTACCGTTTTTCCACTCGTAAAATATTTGTCGGGAGATGCTAATCTCAAAAAAACAAATTAGGTTTGTAAATATATCTCAATTTTATACCAGCGATTTTCGGTAAAATTATTATTAATTGAGTTATAAAATTGTTGAAGACAAATCTGGAAAGTTCAAACTCTAATAAATTTATCGAAAATCTCTCATAAAATTTAGATTATTTCAATGTGTTTAGATATTTATAGAGGTTATCAAATATTAAAACAACTCATTTCCCAGAAACGAGAATTTTCCAAAACTTTTTTAACTCATTTTCAATAGTTATTAATTTATACAATAAAAAAAAAAAAAAATATTACTGACACGAGACAACTGTTAAATTACTTTTAAAATATTTTTAATATTTTTCAACCGTTGGGTTTTTGATATTTTATTTTATTTTTTATCTTTAAAATTGCCTATAGAGAACCCCATAAAACTGGTGTCTCAGACCTCCTACGTCCGCATAGTAATATATTGTAATTTTATACACGACGTTTCACCGCTGCGAATATTTGTCACGAATTAATCGTAGATTTGTATCACATATTTTTTTATTATATATTTATATATTTGATCACATTCCACGATATTGTGTAAAATACAAGTTCATTCTATGCCATACGTCAGTTACAGATTAAGTTGATATTTTGAGCATACGTAAACCATAGGCATAATATAATATAATATGTGTATGGCATAAACATAATATAAACTATCATATTACCTAATTTCACGTGGTTAAAACGTATATTGACATCAGGCATACATTTTCTGTGTTTTGACTTTTTTCCACGTCCGATACCTGCATTACTACGTCATGGTAACTATAAGATATAACTCTAAATTTGTATTTATATTTCCGAGTGGAATCTTGAAAATCGGGCGTATGACTTTCTCTTATCAGTTGATTATTATTTTATTTTACTTAGAATATTTTTTTAAATAGTCTGTGTCGAAATATTAAGTAAAAATAATAAATAAATATTAAAAAAATATTATATAAAATCATGAAAACGAAAATATAATACATTTATGCGTACATGATGTACAAAGGATTGGTTCATCACAATTTGCATATTCTAATTCTATCCTTTTTTCATACGCCCAAATTGATTTTTGCAATAACACCAAAAATAAAAACACACAAACGATGCATAAAAGATTACTTTGGGTTGACGTCTCAATTTTCTATTTATGGAGGTCTTTAAAAATAAACCTATTTGGAAGAGTTATAAATATATATAAATACGAATATTCAGATGGTATTTTATGTATTTTGGATGGTAGACTAGGCGTTTAGACTCTAAATTTAACACCGACACCGTAATAATCAGTGTTTTTTTTTTCGAATAGACGAGTAATAACTGAAAATAACTGATAAAGGGAATGTATAAGAAGAATTTTTCGATGTATTGAATTCTAAGTTGTTTACAATAAGTGTAATTCCTATATTTCTTAATAACACATATATGTTTGTACGGAAATCTATGAACACACATTTCTTAAAACATTTTTAATCATTTTGTTTGTTTTAGGTGTGGTCTATATGTTTGTACGAGTATTATAGGTGAAAAAAACCGTTTATAGAATTAAAGTTTATCGTTTAAAATACGTTTAGAAACAGAAAATTTAGCACGCTCGCAGAGTGGGCTTTCCGAATTAGTTTGCTTTTTAAGTCTTGTCTGGATAATTTAATAGTCGCAGATGGTTAAAAACGTACAGTCTATTTAGTTAGTATATATATATATATATGGGCTCGACGATATTTCCTTATTGGTTTTCTTATGACAGATAAGTGTTCTTTTTCTGGTGTAAGGTTATCAATATTGAAGTATACCGGCGTCTGGCATGGTCCTGATAATGGTCGTTTTAGCTGACTGTTTTAATAAGATGAAAAAGAAGAAGAATTAATAAGCCATTTAATTATTCTTTAATTAATTAAATGGACTGAGATTCGTGTAAAAACCTTAGCAGACAAAATAAACAAGCAGAAATATACGTTTTCGACTCGTTTATTCCACGATATATATTATGTGATAATTATTTATATAATTAACATTTTGTTTAACATGTATGTAAAAAAACAATCAGTAATCAAAATATTCGTGAATTAAATAATACTTCCGACATGATTGGTTTTTCTTCCATAATATTCCTATTTGTTTAGAGGGCGTTCATGTATTATGTAATCGCCTTGGAGAGGAGGGGTCTCTTGTGTGCTGAAATTTTCTGACAAGAGTGACGGGGGGGGGGGGGCGGTTAGAACCATGCTGACATCGGCAGTAATAAAAAAATCCAAAAAATTTAATAACATTTTTCATTTATTTAAAAAAAAAAAAAAATTTGGTAAAAATTATTAGGTATGTACCTTATAAATACATACATGTATATAGGCACTGCGTATGGAATATATACGATGCTCGTCTATAGCGTGGAATCAGATGACATCGTTTTTTTATTAAATAAAGTGGGTTTTCGGACATATGCTGACGTAATAAAATAGGCACGAGGAGGGGAGGGTCTGAAATTTGTTGACAATGGGGAGGCCAGTGTAAAGAGGCAAAAAATGTGCTGACTGACGTAATATTTTGACGCCCCCTTATACATCTCGTCTGTGCGTTCCACTATAATGTACCCATATAGGTAAAACGGAAATCCACAGTTGAATTTGAAATAGTCCTCGTGAAACGGTCGGTCGGTACTTTTATTGTGGTTTTTTTTTTTTTATTTTTATTTTTTTTTATTTACGATTATAATATTATATACTTGTATACGTCGTTTGGAACATTGGATTTATGAATCCGTTAAACTATTCGAGTATATTGGATTTTCGAAAAATATATTTATCATAGTATCATGTTTTATACCGTTCGGCTGTGAAGTTCTCTCATGTATATATTCCGTAATTATTTATTTCACGCATTCCGTACTGACCGTGCTGGTATTTTCCGTACATGATGAAATTCACAATTTACCACGATGAAATTCATTGGAATAATATAATGTTATCAACTGTATACATTATTTCAAGGCTGAACAAGTCAATGATTTTTTTAACTTTGTTAAGTTGAAAATTAACTCAAATTAAATAGGTATGAGTGAACATAGCATATGTGCAATGTTCACTCATACCTATTTTTGGGCTTACCCAATTTTTTACCTATTTACCATTTGTGTAGATAAAGATAAACAAAATATATTTCTTTATAGGACCTGTTTAGAAATCGTCAATCGATAATTATTATTAATCGTGTGTACGTAAAATATGATTATTAAAATATGAAAATATGAATCGTCGATCGGTATACTTTTTGGCTGCTGTATCTTTTCAAATTTTCTTAAGATTTTCATCATAAATATTTTATGTTTATCGAGATTATTTTACACTAGGTACGTATTCGAAAAACTGTCTTGGCCTTTGAGTGTTTGGCTAATCTATATAATTGAATTGAAGTTGCCCAAAGACAAATTGACTTTTTACACTAAAAGTTAATTTAAAAAAATAGATCTTTTTTAATAACTCAACTAAAAATTGATTTAATTTTAATTTTTAACTCGTAATGCCCAGTCTTGCATTATTTGCTAAATCAGTTGTATAATAGATATATTTGGTTTTTAAACGTTAATTGTATACAGGAAAGTAACTAGAAAGTTTTTTAGGGGTGTTCATTTTTGAAAGTCGTATAAATATTAATATACTTATAAAGTATTTTTTTTTATATTTAATGATACTACAACAAAAATGTACGGCCCTGATTATATAAATTCTAATTATTATGGTGTATAATATACTATATATAATATTAGTGTAACTATTATTATTTATTATGTAAGATAAATCACTTTTTTAAAAGTAATTAAATTTAATTAAATTAAAATAATCCAATTACTTTGAAGTTATTTAAAATTATTTTTATCAAGTCACTACACTGAATTACTTTAAAAGTAACAAAATGACAAATTAATTGTATTTTATAAAAAGTTATAATTAATATTATAATTATCATATTTGAGGAGCATCTAAGAATGTCTAGAACTCTTATCAACTATTAATATTAATAGTTATCAAATAATATATTTAGATTTGTTTAAGCTATAAATAACCAAATGCATAGACGCCATTATGTTTTTCCTAGATTATTACTTAACTTAGAAAAATCATAGTAGTTAAATTAAATTGGTATTCATAAATAACACTAGGATTTATTTAAATAATTTCTTAAAAAAATTAACTTTCTATTTTATTGTTTCACAAATATAAATACGTGCAAATTTGTGTTGAAATAACTTTAGGTGTATCTGTATGGTAGATAACAATAAACACTGTACGACCCCTGTGAACTTAGCAGCGCAACTTTAGCAGACAACTTTCCAACATTTCTAACCAATTTTAGTCGTTTATTAGATATTGCTAGATGACTTTCAAAATTTGTTAGATTAAGCTTTAGCCGTAAGGCCAATTTTAAATTTTGCACGGCTCACTTCATACTAGTAACCCAAAAGTTTGTTAGAGCTTTTTTTTATGATCTTAAACTTATTGAAATATTGTCACTGATAGCCAAGCTTTTTATTTTCTTACTTACGATTTAAATATAAATGGCTTAGATTATACTCACGCAGGAGATAAAATTATTTATAAAATTAATTGATAAATAATCACGTGTTGTTCAGATTTGGCAAAACATTTTAATGTCTTATTTATTTTTTTTGGTATTCTATCATTTTCAATAATATTAAGGTGAACAATTTGTAACGTAAAAAATATTGCGTCACTATGAAGTAATTTTATTATACGAGAAAATTACGTTTAAATAGTAATTGAATTACATTTGCGTTACTTGAAATATTAAGTAATGCAATTTTGTCCAGTTCATCTGCGCCCTTGGCGACCGTTACATTTTTTAATTATTTTTCAATTTTCAGGGGTTATAAAAACCGCGGAAGCACAGGTGTATTTCATAAACACTTTTTTTTTGAGGTAATCTTTATGGAATACTCCGGAAAAATTGTGATTATCCAATAATATCCACGATCATTTGAAAATCGTACATTTTGGGTATCACAGATTGTTCAATTAATATTTTTGAACTCCTACAGATCTGGTCAAACGTGCAGATGAACTGGACGGGTTGTAATACCACTGCTTCATTCAAAATAGTACCAAAATTAGTTTAAATTAGTAATTTATCGCATTACAGTAGCTTATAATTTAAGTTAAGTTACTACCCAACACTGCATATTTATAATAATGATTTGTCACAGGATGTATCTGTATAACGAGTTTACAAAAAAAACTTTATTTTTTCAATACGAGCAATGTTATTACCTATACGTTATATCACTACAATAAAACGTTTGTTTGTCGTTTACTATACTATCGTATTCATTCGTATAGTTTTCGGTTAAAGTTATTGGAAATCGTTTACCATGTACAGACGACACAATATAATGATATGTTTTACGATAGTTCGATAATATTTTATGTCAATGCTATTAGTGAAAACGGAACGACAAATAAATGGAACACGACTGCTACTCGCTAAAAATGCACATGGAATACATGTCGTACAATATCACAAAACAAAAAAACGCTAGAAATTCGAGATGTTCGTATAGTTTTATCAATTTAAAATCGACAAACGTCTTAGTTTTTTTTTTTTTTTTTTTTTTTATACCGGTCGGTCGGGAGGAGCCGGCTAGGTGAGATCCGATTGATTTCGAAAAGTTCAACTGCCCGCTCAGAATAGGTAGCCCTGTCGGATCGGACTTATATTAGCACGGGGGAATAGGCCCCCGACAAACGTTAATGTCGGCTACTCACGCTAATGCGAAAGTAATCACTCGGAGTCGGACGTTGGCCCCGCTGTATGCTGTAATGCAGGGGTCGGCAACCTTTTTAGTGTCAAGGGCCAAAAAATAAAAATACATTTTTTCACGGGCCACAATTTGAATACACCTTATTTATTTAAAAAAAGTTTATAGTTATAAAAAATTTAATTTATTTA
>JAIPRL010007019.1:0-25034 GCA_025469235.1 Pemphigus obesinymphae
ATGATTTATCATTGCTTTCAAATTCAATACATCCACCAAAAGTACCCTGCCCAGTAGCGAAGTGCATCCACCAATACTGACACCCGACGAGCGAAGTGCTTCCACAACCTACTGACCGGCTTTTTTCGATATTATGTTCATGTAAATGTATGAGCGTTTAAGGGTTGTTAAAAAATCTAAACTAATCTAAATCTTTTTAATGTTATCTTTATTGATTTCAAAAAAGCTTTCAATATAATTTGGCCATATGCAGGTAATTTTATAAATGAGCAGCTAGAACTACTTGACATAGGCAATCCACTTTTTTCCTGATTAAAATCTTACGTAGGTACAGAAGGAAATTCGTGACTGAAGATGGTGCGTCTTCCAATCAACCTATCTATTATACTTTCTCGTGTTCCTCAATATTAGCCCATATCTCTTCAATGTCTTTACAAATTCATTAAATAACTGTATTTTTAATTGCTAATGATACTAAAATAAGTTTTCCGACTGACTGGCTGCCTTCTCCTTTAATCTGAACTTTATATATTTTGTAAAATAAATAAAAATGTTCCTTAGAATTAACAAATACCACGTCCTATACTTTTTTAGGAATCGTTCGTCTCTCTTATTTAAAATGCCGATAACCTCGATGGTTCATTATACTTGAATATGTTTATCTCTATCATTAAATACCTATATTTACCATCTCATGATCGACCTTTTCGTTCGCTATCATATAAACAATACTATTGGTAGACTACGACTTCGTATGTTCATAGTTGAACAGCGACTTTTCTTTATCTATTTTATGACACAATTCCGTATGATGTATTAATGAAATGTTGTCATGATGGTTAGCAGACAAATGCACAAATGTTTTTCTTATTTAAAAATTACCAAATGTGCCTGCAATAATGGTTGAATATGTAAAAGTATTTTTTTTTTTTTGGTCGAACAACCAGGACGGGTCACTTTTTCTCTTCCCTCACACAAAAAGTTCAAATCGAAAATATTCCCCGATTCGCTTCAAAATACCACGTCGTATAAGTAAAATTAAGAGGACGCTATACGTTATGCGTTTTAACGGCATTAAAATACGTTCTCGCTTTCTAAGTTCAACTTCTCTCCTTGTTATCGTATGTTAAAAATTTAAACAGAATATGATAGATGGGAATATTTCCTATGAACCAACATTGAGGTTTTTTAGGTTTTAAACTTTGACGTTTTACAAGTTTTAGATATTTAAATATACTTATTGAAAAAAAACTCTTTACTCCGTCTTAGTTTAAGTTTTCATATTTTATTTAATGCAATTATTTCTCTTTTATGATAATTTTTAATCAAACTGAAATCAAAAAGCCACAAGTAGTTTTTGAAAAAATATCATGATTACACAACAATAAAAAGTGCTACTTTTAGATTACTTTTAAAATGTATTTTAAAATGTTTTCATTATTAAAAAAACTTCATAATAATTGCCTACACAAAACACCAGTAGCGGCTAGCGAATGAAATATCTGGCGGTGCACAATCAAAAAATACAATGGATTAATAACAATCATATTAACAATATTGTACCTATATTATGTTATTTTCTCTAAAATTTCGATATAATAGGTACTAGGTAGTTACTGTAATAACGTACATGATATCATTCATTTTATTAAGAACATACCTACCTTCATATAAAACATAATTCAATTTACTTTATACCTATATAACGTAGATTATTGATATCCTGATAACATCTGAAAATGGGTAGATAACTGCATCAAACGACAAACGTCGCTATGACATACGACCACAGAATATAGTTGGATATACATAATTTGTGGTTCAAACTATTTTTTTGCGCCATGCTATATAATTTATACGGTGTATTTTTGGCCGGAGAGAGAATAAAATAAAACCGCGTGTGTGTAAACGGCGCATCATTCATGCATTTTTTAAGTGTGCACCGGTATTAAATAATAATTATATTTATATAAAAACATGCTAATTTATGGAAATTTTAGGCGGTGCACGTGCGTCTGTGCTCCTTAACACGAGCTGCTACTGCAAAACACCTTTAAAATGGTTGATCCTAGCTATTGAAGAAAATACGATTTAGATGTAGATACTTATTTGGTCGCACCTATATATGTGTATATAATTTGACATCGTTGCACTCGATATTTTCGGTGTCGTTTTTTGAACGAATATAATGATCGAACGGAATCGTCATTTATTACTAAAATTATTTTAGTAATAACTCACATAAAATTGAATATTAATCGGGCATGTATAAAGCACACCGTGAGAATTGTCAATGTAAAATTTTAATCCACCAAGAATATCTTGACCTTAGTCCTCGATTTTCTACAAACATATTATTGGCAATGTATTATTATTAATTATAATATACTTCTATAGGTACATAAACACAGTATAATATACTGTATATTATGTTATAATAACGACCGGTAGTCCGCACCACGGTTGTTGTTTGCGCGCAACCGTGTACGTAATATAATATATTATGTTTACAATCATTTATAATATAATATGTATAAGTATATTATGGAGTAATGGCAAAGTAAAATAATAATAAAAATAAAAGCGTGCCTGGGCTTGGCCGTTTATATATAAATATACACCTTGACAATATATACATACTTACCTATATGTACATATTTATAAAAGCGATGTATCTATACTAACATAACATTATCATATTTAGATGTGTTTTTTAGCAATATATTTTTTTTTTCAGGCGTATTTTCATAAAATACTAATACCTAATATTGTTATTATTGTTATTATTATTATTAACGTCATCTCAGCCGTCGTCCCATATAACAGCTAGGAGATCGTATCTCGGTCACGTCATTACACATTATATATAGCAGTATATATTTTGGATGACCCCCGGGGGTCATACTATATACGTATGTAGGTAAAACATTTCCAACTATATAACATAAGTATGTAGGTACACGGGATTTGCATTATTTATATGTGTGTTTATATTATCATGAACGTCTGGTACACGAATCGTCATTATTGTTATTAATAACGACAACTATATATAATATACGTATACGACGTATATATGCATATAGTATATAAAATATAAAAACTACAAACCCAACGAACCGCAGGTCTTTTAATTAGTGCAAAGGTTTTTTCTCAAAACGAAAATTAAAATAATGAGAAAAAAAAACTGACGGACCGATGTATGTGTAAAACTGAATAATAATAAAAAAAAAAAGAATAAATAAAAAAAAACCGTCGGAATGCATAAAAAAATACGTGTACACACTATATTATATTGTACGTGTAAAAATACGTTAATTTTTTTCGTCTCGAAATTGAATTCGACCCGCGGGCAATCCCTCAAGGTGTGTAAAATTAATATCATATTATATTATATAAGTACCTACCGCGAGTACCTTATATATTTGGCGGGATAAATTTTAGAATTTTTATCTATTGTTTATATGCATGCATGCATTTCATACATTATTATGTAAACCGATTCGGCGAGAAAATAACTTCAGCCGTATTCGAATAATATATAATATAATACTTCAATATATTACCTGGTTTCGGGTTACTATCGTTTTTTCTTCTCCTTTTTTTTTTTTTTTTTGGGCAAGTTACTTGTATTTTTTTTCTTAACCTATAAATTCAATTAAAAGTCAGTTTTCAAAGGACTTAATTTTAGTAAAGATTTAAATAAAAAAGTACATTAGTATAACTTTATAAGTCATTATAATAGACAGTTAACATTATTTTTCACTAATTAAATTTATTTCGTTAATGAGGATTTTTGGACATTTCGGCATTTGGCGGTTTGAATATGTTTTAAATTTTAATATTAAAAGGTCTCACCTTACTATAATATCGTGTGTTTTTTTAAGAGCTGAGCAAGTTACCTTTATTTTTGGTTCAAAACGAATTTATGCCAAGTTTAGTTAATAGCAAATAAATAGTAACCAAGTTAATAGTTAAAACTTAAAAGTGACTTTTAGATTCTGAGCGAAGTATATATATATACATATTGGTTTAAATTAGGTATGTGTTCTTTCTTTTCTTTTTTATGTCTCTATTTATTTTTTTCGCGTACATAGAGTAGATATAGAGTAGTGGAAGTTTTCGAGTAAATAGCTTTTTTTTTATACAAAATGTTTTCTAGTTGATACGTTAAAGAGGTAACTTTTCGATTTTCGAAGTATTTTTCTTTGGCGTTAAGAAAATGTATATTTTATATCGGAAATATATTATAAAGGTATAAGGAAAATAATGCGATATCGTGATTACCTACCTAATATTATTGTTTTTTAACTACAGCTATTCAATTTGATTGAAAATCCTATATTTAGATGACTATAAACGAATATTATCATGATTTAATTGTATATAGGGTTGGATATCGTACGGTTTTGGAGAGACATTTCGTTTTGAATGTAAACCTGATTTTTTAATTTTCGTTGAATTAAAAAAAAAAAAAATCCGTTTCTGATAGATATGACCTATACTATAACGAATCTCGATGTTCAATACAAAAACGACTCAAACGGTCAAAAAAATCAACGATTATTATTATTGTCGTCGTAGTTGGAGTGTAGAGGTATACCTCCCCTGTATACGATTGAACGGTTTAAAACGCGGGACACTTTATATAATATTGTAATAATATTGGTGGGCTGATGACGTCGAACACAACAACAAGAGTAATAATAAGGCGTAGACCGACTAATAGTAATAAATAACGTGAAAATTATACTCGGGCAGCGTAATATAATGTTAAATATATATACGCCTCCTCCGCGAAGGGCGTACGATAACAATTAAACGTCTCCCCCGAGAGAGACCCGCCGCAAATATGTTGGCGAAATTAACATATTAATATATACCTAATAATACTCGTATATCGTATCTATGTGGTGTATATGCCTAGCTATGACATAATCTAAGTATATATATCATAATATCAGCAGTGGTGTATATAGTCGTATAAATAATATTTCGGGTATACGCTTCAATTTTGCCAATATAATTTATAAATTTAGGTAGGTATCTACTTTTATTGTGTATTAAAAAATTTTAATTTTTCTTGATTTTTTTAAAAAAAAATGTAGTTATTATATGTCTTATTATTTAACGTCTCTTAGAGCTGTTTACATCACACTAGAGCTTTTAGCGTTTAACGTGGCAGCATTAATTAATCGGATAAGAAAATTAGAACATTGCTAAGAAAAAAAAAATCCTGTGAAAATAGTAAACAGTTTAAACTTAACCGCGCTAAAAGCTCTATAGTGAATTCGGCTTCGCTAGATTTTCAAGGTTGAATTTATTGTTATATATCGAAATGTATCAAACCGTGTAAGAAAAAAAAACGTAACGCTTGTTATAATTTCGTGACTTCATGGATTTTAAGAGTAAAAATATAGGTACGGCTGGATACTCATTAATAATTTTTTTAAACTTATTTACTTAATTTCCTATACTCATCGGTTTTCTAATTGAAATAAATTTAGTGTTTATAAATTATAATCATAAACAAATGTTTTAAAAAATACAGTAAAATGATTACTACTGATTATTTATTTGAATAAAGTAATATTTTATTAGGGGATACGATCCTATACCCGCGTATACCATCCACTACACTAATGATAATATGTAATGTATACTGAACTACTGAAGTACCTAGATATACTTGTCTAATGACACAATCAAATTAGTTTAGTTAAATAATATTAACCCGAATGTTTTCGATTCATTAAGTCAAGAGTTAACAAAACAACATTATTTCAACTCGTCGATGACGGAACTAGATTTCGGGAGAATGGGGGGGGGGGCAAATACTTGCGTAGTTTTATTAGATTTTAATAGATATGGGACGCTATATACCCTATTTTAAATGGGTTTCGTATAGGCAATTTTGATGAAATTTTATAAAAAATGAAAATCTAACGATTTAATTGTATTTTAAAAGTCATATGTGATGTGTATTAGAACCATTTTTTATTGTTGTGTTATCATGTTATTTGTTAAAAAACACAGTTACGCTCTGTAACTGTACAACTTTTCACTGTATACGATCGCAGAGTCAAAATGTGTACAAAATATGAAATATGAGAATATTTAATGTGCCGTAGAGTGGAGTTTTTTTTGAAAACCTAAAATCTGTAATTGAAAATCGTGAAATTTAAAAATTTAAAAAAAACGTAAAAAAAAATTTCAACTAAAAAAACTCCACTCTACGACATAGTAAAATGTATTCTCATCTTTTGTATTTTGCATACATTTTGACTTTGCGATTACTAAGAAAGAAGTTGTAGTTATAGAGCGTGAACGTATATTTTAATACCGATAAAAATGGGTGTATAGCATCCTCTTAAGATATCCTTATGGGTATCTTATCTCGATATATATTATATATATATATAATATATTATATTTGAATTATTAATATATCATCATATATACGTCATATCCTTATGTCGACTGGAGGGGAGGGGATCAGAAGAAGGATATGCCTTTCTAGAGAATTACACGACGATGATTATTTGCAGTAACTGGTAGGAAAATAAAAAAAATAAAAAATAGGTGGATATAAAATTATGACGGAAGTTTGTCTCCCCTCTCCTCTCCCCTGAAATCAACTTATGGGCATCCATGGATCAATATCATAGATATTCATATACATAAATAGAATTTCTCACATAAAGGTCTTTTATTTTAATCATTAGTCATTTCTTTATTGATTTATCTGCAGTTTATTTCAATACAAAAATGCATAGTTTTATTTTAATCTTAAGAATATATCTCAGTAGGTATCTAAATTATTATAGAATTAAATATATTATGATATTAAACTTATAAATAAGTTTTTCTTTAAAAAGGCCGAATTAATAATCAATTTCTTTTTAAAATGTAAACTAAAAGACAATATTAAAAACAATGATATAAAATAGTATTTATTCATAAAACAAAAAATTAAATTGTTATAAACTTATATATAAATATAAATTTAATACATTGTGTTCTATTTAGAACGTAGATAAGTAACACGAACGTTTTTTTTAAATGATTTTGATTTTAAATTAAAATTACTCTGTGCTACTTTCTAATTAGAAAACATAGCACAGACTAAAAATCTATTTT
Source organism: Pemphigus obesinymphae (assembly GCA_025469235.1). NCBI lineage: Eukaryota > Metazoa > Arthropoda > Insecta > Hemiptera > Aphididae > Pemphigus > Pemphigus obesinymphae. The sequence goes on from JAIPRL010007019.1 coordinate 7,141, forward strand.
ATTTATTTAAGTCAACAATTCATTAACGATTAGGTTAAGTACTTTATATACGTATTATCACAAAATGTTGTAACCATACTTTAATCGCATGATGATCTAAGAATCAAATAATAACAAATAATTAAATCAAACTTTATACTTTATAGTATTATAGGGTGAACACTGAACACCGATAGTTTATCGATTATAAAATTATAACAAATTTCAGAAAATAGTTTTTATAAATATTTTATAATTTTATAAAAATACATTCAAAAGATACATTCTTAAATTCAGTTGAAGGTACTTCAGTATAAAATAAATTACGACAGTGTACAGGTGGGCATAGTGAAATCTAATAAAAAATGGTTTTGGGGAGATAATGCCCCCAATACCCTCTTCCTGGACCTGCCACTTTCAACTCATTACGTTTAAAATAACAATTGAAAAAAATCATTAACTTGACTTCGTTAGAAATAATATAATTTATTTATTATTATTTTCCATTAGAAAAATTAGGATTATAATAAATTATTATTAGGATAATCGGATGATAATGGATTATGGAATAAAGTTGCTCCGATGAAATGTGCTAAGTCTATGTTTACTACTCGTACATATACAAGTATAACTATATAATACATATGGTAACAATGGGAATGCAATTTTTAATTTTTTTTTTTTTAACAATTATATTTATGTAGACGAGACCCGGCCAAGTTGACTACCTTGAGATTTCAACAATTATTCTCCTATCATAACTAGTGGATAGAAAAGCTTGAATTTTTCTATATATATTCTTTAGTATACTGTAAATAATTGGCAATTTTTCATTTTCTTAAAATTTAATATTTTTTTATTTATATCATACATAATCTACGTACATTAGTAAATTTTGTCAATGCGGGGCAAGTTTACTTATATATATTGACATTGTTGAAAAAATGAATACTGTACAATATAATCTGTAAATAGTAGATACATAATTTAAAATCGAATTTTAAAATGAAATTTAATACATTTTATATTTAATATACATTTAGTTTAATGTATTTAATTTTATATTCAACACCGTTTTTGGAAAAATGTTTGAAAACTTAAACAATGAAAATATTGAAAAAACTTTTAAAAAATAGCAATTAAGTTTTTATAAGTAATTTTAAACTTTTAAACATATTGTATTATTGGTCAAATAACTACTAGTCACCTGCCTTAACTTCATCAAATATAATTGAAAAAAACATAACACTTTAAATAATCGTGTCTGTCATCTTACCCCAGTTAACTTGCCACTACTTACATGTTTCAGAAAATTTTAAATTACAACTTTTGTCTTTAAAGTAAGCAGAATAAAAGTATTAATATAATATTACAAACAACTACGACTAATTATGTTTACAACTACAAACATTTATTTAATTAGTATTATATAGTATTATTATATAGAGGCCTTACTAATTTTGGCATTACAATTTTAATTGTGACATGGCAAATAAACCGTTTTCATCAAAAATCAAAGGTCTAAAAATTCATGTAAATAATCAATAAATAATCGGACATTGGGAATTACGTAAATTAATCTTCCGCTTATTATTCTAAAAATACAAATGCTCCAAGTTTCAATTTTCATTATTATCTAGTTAAGTTTATGTAATTTAAATATTGGGCATTGGAAATAAAGGATTTTCACTAGTTTGTTATACTTCAACCGAAATATAATGATTTGTAAATGGATAATTAATATTTAAAAAAGTAAAATGTGAGCACGTTTTTTACACGTTATTGATTATTGATATCTACTACGGACTTATAATTAAGGATTAAAATTCAAATTTTCTAATGGAAACTGACTAATTTTTATTCGACGATAAATGAATCGATAATTCGAGTAATTTTTTATTGACTATTGACATTTAATTAAAAACCTTTATCGGATTAATTAAATTAACTATGACGTTTGAAGTTAATTTTTTCAATAACTGTATTCTATTTATATATTATATGTATACAGAAAATATTATGCCTTATGAAACGTATTGATTACTAATTTACTGCAGTATAACATTATGTCGTCCATAGCGAGGGTGTGTGTGTATAGGCCGTATAGTTCCATGTCTAGAGGTACACCTTATTACAAAAAACGGCACTTAAACGCAACAACAAATTAGTTTTTGATTTTTACGCGATAAATACGTATATATATATATAGGTACATAATGTGCATGTCATTATTTTATCAAAATAAATTAATTATCCCGTCTTATTTTTAATAGAAGACAAGTATCGTAAAACTGGTGTATTATGCATATTTTACTGTATATACGTATATATACATAATATATAGGCCCCCAATAATCGATTATAAATAAATTTTTTTTTTCGTGCACCGCCTTTATATGTGTGACTTGCTCGACGTCGTTGCTCGTATAATGTAACGTAACCGATTAACAAACGGACGAAAACCGGTCGACCAGTTTTTTAGTTTATCAACCTCGGTCTATGAAATCGCCTCGCGATGGAATCATTATAGTAGGTACATATGCGCGGTCGTATACATATACAACTATAATATAGTGTTTTTCTGTTCATATATCTCTATAATATACAGGATGTACCACGACGATCGATGGATTACTCGCTACAGTCATTTCTCCCAACTCCCTCCAAAAAAAAAAAAAAAAAAAAAAAAAAAACAATAAAGATTTAGACATTTTTCAATAATAATCATTTTAATAATTTAATGAAATAATTTTTAAATAAAAGCCAATACCTAAACCTATACTATCGTTGTATTTGTATTGGTTTGCAGACTATATTATTATATTAGGTATATTATTGAAAAAAAATAGTTTAGTACAAAAAAAAATCGCACAAGTGCAGAAAGTCGGCTTCTTTTAAATGTTTGTCCTATAGTGGTGGACATGCAAGTGCAAGTCGGCGGCGTGCAGTGGACCCGAATAAAATATATATATTTTTCAATACTCTCCTGTTTTATCCCATTTTCACTTGGAGAATCTAAACGAGATCTCAGAGAATCTTGATAACCGTAGTCACTTCTCGTTTCACACAGCAATCTGACCCATTCCAAAACCCCCATTGTTTCGTTCTTATTATACGATAAAAATCAACCACTGCGTTGCTGCACAATATGATACAATCTAATTGAGACCCTTCTTTTTCTTATTCTTAATCAATTTGTCTTTCATTTCTTTATTATCTATTATTATTATTATCATAATTTTTTGCTATTAGTTATTAGTTATTACTATTACGTTATTATTTTTTACAGCTTATCTAAAGCCGTATGGTGTTTATTATTTAAATAAATAAATAATTACTATATTATGCTCACAGCCCCCTATAGTATAACGAGTAAAAACCAAACCATAGTATAATACATAGTATGATCATGATGTATAAATACAAGTACGTACAATGTATACTATGTTATGTATGCAGCGGGTTGGGCAATAAGTTTAAACTAAAATAAAGTTAATCAAAAACATTTAACTGAGTTAAGACAAGAGTTTAAAATAATTAATGTTTTCAATAAATACATCTGTTAAATACAAAAAAAAAATGTATACAGACATAAAAAAACAAACATCATGTTAAAATTATTACATTCCTCGTTTTAACCATAATCTATAATAGGTGACCATGAAAACTTAATTTATTATTTTTTTTTCCTAATAAAAATACAGTTACACTTAATTAATGGTTACACTTAAATAGATGTATTTGCGTGAATGCGTGGCGCATTAGATATAATAACCATTCTTGACGATTAAAATAATCGGTCTAATTTTCTAACGGCTCCCATCCTTAGATGAGCGATAAGAAAATCAGACTAGTTATTTTTATTGGTAATAGATTATTTTGATTTTACTATTTTTTTACACTTTATAGGTTAATAGTATATTCTTAGCGAAATTTTTATCCTGTTTTTACCCTTTTTAAGTAATTTTTCGGTAGAATTTCATTACACGTTAAAAATACTATCGAAATACTTGAAAAATTACTTTTTTTAAAGTTCTAACTAGATCAAATTTACCAAGGGAAGATGTCTAAGTATTTAAAAATTGGAAGTTTTCTTCTATTAGATCTTAGAAGAAAAATGCATCATTGTAAGACTAATACGCTTCGCTCTCTTCGCGTATAATTAATAATTAATTTAAATCATTAAATTATTTAATTTTTTGTTTTTGCAATTATCCATTTGATTTTTATTTATAAGATATTTTATTTTTAATCTAGTTATAGGGTTATATTTCCACTATATCTTGACAATATTTTTGATAGATCAGTTAACATACCATCATAACGAAATTAATATGACTAAAATTCTATTACCTATATATAATATAATATATGTTAATATATAAATTAAGTTAACACTCCTATTGCTATATTATTTTGATTTAGCAGCTTGTACTATATAAACTACGGAAGATGGAAATTTAAATGTTCATTTTTACTTTTGTACATATATGAAACAGGAAAATAGGTAGTATGAAAAAAACCGTGAAGTTAGGCATGTTTGACATTATTAAAATAGATATAATAACTATTCAATTTACAAATTTTAATATCAACAACCTACAAGAAACTTAATATAAGCTTAATTAATGGTTTTCAAAAAAATAAAATGAAAATTGGAAATATCACCCAGGTACTTTTTGTTTAGACGACATCCGAATATAAATATTTCTTAACTCGTTAATGTCCAGTCTCGACTATGCAGGTACGATATAGTACCTATATTCAAATATTGCGGTATACGTATATGACAGTACCTATCAGCTGTAGTATGATATTGTTTGCTTAATGAAAATTAAAATAATATATAATATGGTAGATAAAATCTTATGAGGTTATATTGAAAAAAAAAATCCAAAAGAAAACCACTGATGTGTCCGAGTCCTGAGAATTTGCCCTATTTCAGCATGGCTGTACACGAATGCAACAGTCTGCAAGACACGGGACGATCGCATCTAATAGTACATAATATACCAAACTATCTCGATGATATACTATGTTGCAGTCGTCAAACCGCGTAAAACGCCATAATAACGCATAAAAATATCAACGCATACGGATTTTGATCCCGAGGTTAAGGACATCGTTATTAATTCTCTGCTTGGAACAAACATGTGTTTCGATGCGGTGTATACATCATATATATGTATACAGAATGCACAATGCATACACACATACAGGGTGTTAAAAATGTATGGGACATTATTACATACGTGAAATATATTGGTCATTACTGTAATTTTTACTGTATCGTGTTTTTTTCCAACAACTTGCAGGGCCGGCCGGATTGGCTAGGCGAGCTACCGAAAAATCTCTGTGGACCGCGTGATATATAGACCGATTGAGTAATGCGTGGCCAAAATTATAAGAGCCCAAAGTGAAATTAGGAATATTCCTAATAGCCGGTACAGTTCATTAACATATTTTTTTTAACCCTTTGAGGTGTATTGACGTATATATACGTCATTTAAAATCGACTTCACTTATTAACTAGTCGTTGCCCAAACATATAATTCGGTATGAAATATAGAAAACGTATTACTCATAACGTCATTATTCGAATAATAATAATAAGATATTGCCGTAAAAAAACGTCATTCCTCCAAATCGCAATCGTCGTAAATGTTAAAATACGTCATTACTCATAGGAAATTTTGAAAAAAATTATTTAAAATTATTGAAAACAATTCACTCCTCAAATTGAAGTAGTCTAAAACGCATTTTGGTCCCGTAGAAATTCTAAAACTCGGTGGTCCGATGGCTTCCCTATCCGGCGCTGACACCCTGTATGTATATATATATATATATATATATATATATATAATATATATATAAACACCATATGGATGAGTATGTAGTATGTATATACAAGGACAAGTCCAACGCATTGACAAGCATATACGTATACATATACGTTATAGCTAATATAAATGAATACAACAAAGTTATACGTTTTATGGCCAACACGTGCGTGTCTAATAAATATATTTTCAAAATGAGTTTCTACTTTCTACATATTATTATTATTATTATATGCGATAGTACCCGACATGCATCATCATCGGGTATATGGTGTATACAGGTATATATGCAGCTGTACCTATAACTGCAACAGCACGTCGTATTATAATATTAAAATATTTTAGATTCCGAGGAATCTCTTAAATGGTCTTAAAATTATGCTTTGTTTTTCCACAAAAATTTACCAATCCTTAAATTAAAAATTAAAAGTTTCCCAAAATAATAATCAAAAATATTTTAAATATTCAATATTCTATAATTAATACGAAAATAGTAAAATAGTAAAATATATATTTTTTAATTACATCACGTATTTTAAATACTAAAACAAACCTTTATGGAATATATCGGATCTCTAAAATATATACCTAGGTACCTACCAGCTGTGTATAGGTATAATGTATTATTCGAATTTAAAATTACAATTAATTAACCAAAATTGATATAAGAATCAACGCATGTATTAATCAAAATTGTTGGCAGGTTTGGTAGATTTAGGTGTTTTCTTAACCGCAAATACCGTCATTTTCTTTAAACCAAAATTATTTTTAAATATTTGAAATCGTGTACACATTACATTTATATAGGTACTATAGATAATTATATTGCTTTTCATTGGCCGCCCTCCTCTGTGTACGTCCTCGTGTAAACTTCTCGTAAAAATTCGGTTTTATTGTATTTATTTTCACAATTTAATAATAATATCTATTTAAATACAGTGATAAAAAAAAATAACATTAGTCTGCAGTAACACTGCAGACTAATAGTTCTTACAACAATCGCATACGTAAAATATATTCGTAAACGATCAGTTGGTAAGATTTATACGCTTGCAAGTGTATGGATTTGATTATTGTATAATAATAAATAATACATATTATGTAGGATTCAGATTCAAATGATTTAAAAAATACATAAAAAAAATTAAATACAATTTTCAAAAACATTCATTCAAAATCATCCTAAAAATAATCCAAGACGGCATAATATACTCTTAGGAAATTAATATATATGACCTATATATTTTTAGTTTAAGAAAAAAAGAGTAGGTATATATTCGGGACAAAAATACAGCAACGTAGCTCAGTTCTAAGTATACTAGCCAATTATTTAACGATACAATTGACCAAATTAATATATAATTTTTTTTCATTTTTAAATTATCCGATGTATAGGTACATAAATCGAATGTTGTAATATTGAAAATCATTGTAGTACTATATTATAGCTTATAAATTAATTTTGCATTCAAATTTTTACCCTATAATAATAATAATGTTAATAATACAATTTTACCTATAAGTTTTGTTCGAATGATTACATCGAAAATGTCTTCAGAATCTAATTAACATATACCGATTCGTCTTTTACGTCATTGATGTGATATCGTTATAATACAACAATGTATTCCTTATTAATTGTGGTATGTTGGAATAACGTTATTTCGTCGATTTTATCAAGTATAGTGTGAGTGCAATGTCCGAAAAAAACAGTAAAAAAACCGAACGACACAAACATCTAAAATACCTATAATAATTGCAGCCACGTGCTGCAAGTTAAATTATCGGCTTGGAAAAAACGGTGTCGGGGTATATAATATGTTTAATAAGGGTATATAATCGAAGGTGCATGTGTCGAATTTTGGAAATCTTGATAAGAAATATCATAGCAAAAATTAAAAAAATAAAATAAAAATTAGGTAGGTACCCCCTATCTGAGAGAAAAATACATACCCTAAAAATTAAAACAAAAAGAAAATGATTTGTATATATTTATTGCATTAATATAAAACATGTAGGTATCTATAAGTATTTATTAAACGATCGGTTTTCAACAGATTCTATTAAGATAATTTTTTTATTTAAAATTAACACGTTAGATAAACGTGTTTTTTTATTTTCCAAGTGAAAAGTTAGAATTTTAATTTTTTTAATTATTCAAATATATAGCGCAATAATTTTGACCACATTTTACTTTTTAATAGTGTTATTAAGTATACCTATGTCCTATACCTTTTTTTTAATTATTAATAATTCATTATTATGTTTAATTTCCAAAGTTGCAGAGAAAGTTTTATACGGTTTTTATAAACTCGGTTAAGTTAAGTTAAATAATTGATAAAAGTAAATTTAAATCTGGGCTAAAAGTCAACGAAAAATTTGAAACTAACTTTTTAACTGAAGTTAATATTTCGTAAAAAAATCTTTTTGTTTACGACAAACTCATATGTCAATATATATTTTGTTCATTTAATATACCTATTTTAATAATTTTGGTTGTTAATTTCCGACTAAAAATAATAGAATTCGATTTTCAGTGATTTTTATTAAATTAAATTTCCTTTATTTACAATTAAAATTAAATGTAGTTAGTTATAAATTAATTACTAATTAAAACTCATTAAGTTCGTTTATCGTTTTTTGTATATAGTTAACTAGTTATGTTAATTTAAACTTTTTACACTTTAATGGTAATTTATATTAAAATATTAAATAGGTAGGTACATAATATGTATAACAAATTTGAGAAAATCATTCGGCCCCCAATAATTAACTAAATTATAATGAAAATTAACTGAAAATAGTTGTACAAATATACAAGGATTATTTACACCAACTAATAGTTGCTAATGCTTATAATGAACTAGTTAAGTAAAAAAACACTAACTTTAACATTTTAACCATAGCTACTTATAGTTAATGCCCACTTTTGGACTAGAGTTATAAAATTATTAAAAATTATTAAATATTATACGTATTATAAAATTTGTAGATGACAACGTTTCAACAGAGAGAAAATCTCATCTCGGAGACCAACAACTTTCTAAATATGAGTATCTAACTCATTATCGAATGTACGAAAACCTATTTTTTTTTTTTGTTTTTTTTTTTACCTAACTACTGTAACTATTTTTGTATTTAATATTTCAAAAAATACCGAAAATGTTGTCTTAAAACGTCGTCATCTATATAATTCTCTACGCATTTTTGTAATAAGCTATTTCATTCTAAAATTACTTTTCCCCGACTATACCGTTTACGCAGGAATTTTCTACCGTTTTGTATTACAGATAATCCGAAACTTTCTACAACTCAATATTAATACAAGCGCATAATATATATATATATAATTCAACAAAAGTACCAAAAAATTAAATGAAAAATGGGATAGGGACCGAAAACCGAGAGTATAATATTATATACGGTCTGCGATGTAGCGAATGTATTAAAAAAAATAAATATATAATATATAAAATAAAGTAACTTCTGGTAATACAAAAAAAAAAAAAGAAGATATAATGATTGTTGTACGAAGTCGTATATATGAAGTGTACACGATGACGACAACGAGACGTATGTGTTATTAAACAGTACGCCGACCTGTATGGAATACCAGCTATACCTATATAATGTTATATTATGTAATATACATGTTACCGGGTAATAGGTATACCTGTGTAGTGCGTACCTACTGCGAGGTTTGGACACGGTATACGCGGCCGCATTGTGTTACGCATCTGGGAATCTAAATAATAATAATAATAATAATAATAATAAACAGTAGGTAGGCGCGCACGCGTGTATATTATAATATCCAAAGTCCAGGTATATCTATATGGAAAAAATTAACAAATTAAAAATAAAAAAACGTTGGCATATATATTTATTATGCTATTCATTAACGTTATAATATACATATAGGTACGTTCGTCGGTCGACCGAGTTGATTTTAATTAAAAAATATACATATAGATACGCATATTACTGCACGCATTCACACAGTATATAAAACCGTTCTTAATCAACGATCGTACACACCAATATGATATATATATATATTATAATATAATATAGATGAGTTACACTACTAATTACTTGTGCAGTTGCGGTTGAACCGGGTAAGCGGTTATAACCATATTTCGACAGTATAGGCGGCTCTCCGAATACAAACTGCTCTGGTATAGACGAGGTTACCCGCGACCGTTGGCCGTCAGGCCATTTAAACTGAACCGATCTTTGCAGGAAAAGAAATAACGTGATAAGTCGTATTTTGAGATTCGGTTTTTATCACAGTTGTTATCGACTATATAGTTTATCGTTATACTTAATTTATATTTACTTTTTATTTTAATTTCATACGTACAATAAGAATAAGTTTTTGATTGAAACTGTTATGGCAATAAAAGTAAATATATCGTACACAAGTTTTAATTAGATTGCCTAATGAAATATTTAAAAACAATAAAAAAAAAAAACAAGTAATAAAATAGTAAATAATAACATTTTTGTCATTTGGAAAGTCATCTCCATAGTGCATAATAACTACTGTAGTCATAGTTTAATCATAGTAGATAATATGAATGTGATTTGGTCACCTATAATTTTCTTATAAGACCATTTTTATTATATTATAATAAAAATATAGTATAATAAAATAAAAATGTTTTTCATTAATGAAAGCACTCATTCCGAGCATTAATGAAAAACATATTTCAAATTTTCCCACTATTTAATTTTTTGTTTTTGTTTCTGAATGTCGAATAATGAATTTAAAATAAAAGATCCAAACGGAACTTTATAATGAATAACATTTCATTAACACAGAACTGTTTTAATGTTAAATGTATTGGTTATTAATTCTATACTATGTTTCGCTGTAAAATGATTTTTGTAATTTAAGAATAATCTAAAATCTTTCTCACAACATTCAAATGTACATAATATAATATGCTTATAATTTGTAATTTTTTTATATATTACCATGGTAATACACACTATGTCACTGATAAGCCAACTAACTAATAATTTCTATAAAGTTTCTAGGCATTTGATTTTAATATTTTCTATGTAATTTTTCGAATTAATATTTTTTCCTAAGCACAAATCTAGATAACAGAATGCACAAAATTGATAAACCTAATCAATAACAATTGTGATGAAAAATACGGCTTAATATCATGTTATTTATTTTTCTGCGATGATCGGTTCGTCATTTAAACCGTTTAAGCTTTATGCCGTTGTTGTACATACCTGCAGTAGTCTGTGGGTATACATCAATCGCGCCGAAAATCGCAGGTAATAAATGAAAAGAAATTTTGGATGAAAAAAAAGAGGGTTCACGTCAATTGCGTCGGACGGTGTTCAGGTACTCGCCTAAAAAGATAATTTGGGGTATAGGTATATACCACGTATCGTATGTCATATACATGCGATGCAATTATCTACACGTTCTTCTACATTTAATAATTCCTATATCGAGTAAAACAGAAGTCATCGTCTCACTGACATATAGTCAGCTGTATACGAGTTCCCTCCCAACGACCGTTTTTTTTAAACTACCGATTCCGCAAAAAAAAAAAAATATATATATATATATAATATATACACTGATTCCATCCCTTTAAAAAAATATTCAATATCGATTGTTAATTTCTGCCGTATAGCAATAAAAATACATTTAGAATTTTCACAAACTTTAAAAATGTTTTTATTAGAGCACAAATGTATAACAATTTTAGTATTTAAAAAAAATAGATATTTTTAGTAATTAAGTAAATTATATTATATTAAAATATACTTGAGCACTTATAACCGTTATTCTACAAATTATTATATACCCAAATCACAAAGATAATACACTTTTAACTACACATACGTATTTCAACCACATGAACCACAGAATATACCACATTTATAACGTTGATACGTTGATAACGCATTCGGGTTTTCATTCAACAATCAGCGTTTAACAAATAATTGCTCGTGTTAGGATCTTGGTCCTTGGATTTTGATGATTACAAACCACTCAATTCGGAACGCATCGCTGCAAATACAGATAATATTTTACTCATGTATACATTTTTAATTCGAGTTAAATGCACTAGCGCAAAAGATTTGTATACATCAATGAGTCTAAAATATTCGGTGCAATTGACAAAAATAAATTTAGTCCTCAGCTATAAAACTAGTAATATTTTCATTAACTGACCTTTATTTTTACTTATTTTCTATTTTTAAAAGCAATATCTCGATTTTTTGTGGTTAAATATGTACAAACTATCATAAATAGCTATTTCTAGTTAATCAAAAAGCTTTTATATAATATTATTATATTTTTATTTCACAATTTGTGATAATATTACTTTAAAAGTGTTACAATAATTGTGTAATTACAACATAATATATATATATATAATATATATAGGTATATATCAAAATATTATAATAATTATATTTTAATATAATTAAATTGACGTTTAGTTAATAAAACTATTTTGAAATTATTACAATTGTTTAATTATAACATACAATATGATTATATAGGCACGTCGAAGGAGGGGAAAATTTTTAAATGATTTTAATAACAGACAGATCAGACTCAGACTGGCATAAAAGTGAGTTATACAAATCGGTATACAACATACTAAAAGTCACTTTATTGATCATTTCCCATTATTTTTACCTCGGAGAGCTAGGTCCACTTTTCATTGAGTTATAAGAAATCCGAAATTCGGTTTTGGATTCAAAAAATCGTCCCTTCACCGTGCCCGTTATTGTATATACTCTTCCACGAGCATTTATGTATTCACAATTCCAACTAGGTCGGTTATCCACTTAAGCCTGATTACAAAAATGGTTAATAAGTCACAGGTTCAAACAACTCAGTCGCCGAAATTATAATTGGCTGCATAATGTACGCAAAAAAAAAACTTTCCGAGAAAATATAATTTAATGGTTCATCTGTATGATATGCTAGGTCCGAAACAAACATTCTTTTCAACGGACTAAATTGACAATATTATTTTGTTGTCAATATTTTATTAATATAATGAAATTTTCTTATCCAAATAATATTACTGATATGTTATTTTAACATTTTCATATTTTAAATAGTAATGGTTCTACAATATTTGTTGGTATAGGTATCTACTAATTTACCTAAAATAATATAATAATATTATTAGAGGTATAACATGTTTTTGCTATCCGAGTATAGATACAAAAACTCGTTTCTCGAAATTATTTTCCGTAGAATTTTTCGCATTTTATGCATACCAATCCGGGCTGTGGGTTATATGAGTTTTGAAAATGTCAGCCTCAAAATAACCGCTCGTTCAGCTTGAGTGTACCGGTTTCCTGTATACAACAGTTTTCACTCAGTAATGAGTGTAGTTATCGTTGTGGTGTCTGTTCTTTACCAAAATATGGAAATCATAAGGTAAGTTAAGGGCTGTAAATATAGTTGTAAAGGTTTTGTCACGTTTCCTAAATTTGAATTTTTCTAAGTAACTTAATCATACACTAAAATATCCTACTAGACTGGTCAAGTTACCAAATTTTAGTTATAACAAGTCAAGTCCACTGAGATTTTTCTTTTTCTTTTATCTTTGCTAACCTTAAAGTCAATATATAAAAAATAATATAACAATTACTAAAAGTTAAAATTTGATATTTATGTATCTATTTAGAAAATAGTAGTATTTTGAGTTTGACGTCATGGATTTATATTTCTTATCTAAACCTATTACGTGATGAATTATTATCTGTGAAATAATGATAATTTCATTTTCCTTTTAGACCATATTTAACTTAACTTAATATTAGATTATCAGTATGAATTACCTATTGACATTTACATATAAGGTCATCATCACAAAAATGATGATATATTAACTATGAAGTGCGAAGTGAATTCGAAAAGAAATAGCTCGTTAATTTAATTACCTTTAAGTTATCTAATTTTAATTTTAAATGCGTTTAACTGCAACCTCACTAAAAAATGTGTTTCTATATTCTATAATAATGTACAAATATTAATATTAATATTATGATATTACAAAACTTAAATTATTTTCGGAATTTCTGAAATACGAATAATATATTTATCGGAGAATGGAAATTAAAATTATAGATTTCTATTTAAAATAAATTCAATAATATACGAAATAAAAATCATTTTTCCGTAAAAATTTACTATTCAAAGTCTTTGAAAATAAATAGTTAGAAACCTAAAAATTGACCGAGCTCATGATAACTATAATAGGTGAGTATATTTAAAGAATTTAAAATTTAAAATTCAGTGTGATATAAGTTTTGGAATTTTTGAATAGAATCTTTATTTGAATTTCTGGGATATCAGAATTGAGTAATTTTAGTTAATTTGCTGAGTATAATTTTCCAAAAACCTTAAGTTCTTACAATCGTGTTATTTTGAACAATCATTTATATCTAGTTGTCTTGTATTGGCATGCATGCAATTTTCATAATTATAGCATTCAGATTTGTGAATTTCTCAATTTGGCTTTATTCTGCTATAGCAGCCTTCGAATTTCATCTTTTTCCACAATATTTTTCACACGATTTTCATAACTTTACTTCAACAGCAACTTGTTAACACAGCTATACCTAGCAGCGAGTGTCGACTGTATAAAGAATGAAATTATATGATTTAAACAAACTCTGTGCATTCGATGTGAACAATAGATTTGAAGCAAATAAACAAGTGGTTATTGGAACCTAATTCAAAGTTAACCAAAAGAATCACACTGTATATTGTGTTTTTTTTTTTCAAACAATAATAATACTGCAGAAAATGCTGTATTATAGGGGGTAAATCAATTGGTGGCAAATACGAAGACGCGCGGCCGTGGAAGATTAAAAAGGTTGATGCAAGGGAAACACGATATGCGAAGTGAGCGAGGACGGTGTTTGTTGCACACAGGTCGGATAAGAATATACAGAAAAAAATATCAAAATACAATAGAATCAAGGGACTCTGTTGAGGTATTATGAAAAGAATAATAATAAAAAAAAAAGTGCCAGCAACGTATATTATATAGATAATAATATAATACTGTATATAATATATATATTAGTGATTATAATGTCATTAAATATATTATATTATGTTTACGCACGTTGTACAACAGGTATGAGGCACATCATAATATTATATTATATGATTAATATTATATACGACGACTGACATTCGTCCATGACGTACAGACGAAATCTGGGATTATGAAATAATAATAATAAAAAAAAAAATTGCGTTAGAATCTATAATATATTTTTATTAGTAATGTCACACTCTCCCCATTCGAATTGAGTTATAAACTTATACAGGACGGGATAAACCTGCTGCAAGGATGGGAAAACCTGAAAATCCGAATCGACCGAGTCACAAAAATACGACATAATTTACATTTAACGCAACTTTTTTAAAATTCGTCCGAATCGGAGGTTTTACAATAGTAGTCACCAGTCACGTCGAAAACAGATTTTCCAAATTTCATATTATTTAATATATTTAATAACGCTCGAAAAATCTTTTCTCGCCGTTGTGAGTTATATTGATTACTGTGCAGTAATTTTTCGTTCCGCGTTTTTACATCTCTATATAGCACTGAAATAGTGAAATTTTTATTTATGCGGAAATATCAGTCAGAGTTTTAATTTAGTTTTAATCCAGACTTGACATATAGCTGACGCATTCTAATGTTTTGAGATGAACATATTATATTATATAGATCATTATGTGACCAAGACACCAAGTCAAAAATGGTTTCATCTACACACATAGATCTAAGTCCAGTGTTGGGTAAAAACGTAATACAAATTATAATTTACTGTAATGAAAAGTTAAAAAGTTAAAAGTTAGTTTCAAATTTATGTTAACTTTTAGCATAATCGAGTTATTAGAAGATTCTAATTACCTTTTTACTAGATAACTTTCATTAATAATTTAACTTAACTTAACTGAGTTAAATTTTTTTTTTTTATTACTTACTCTGCCATACAAATTACAATATTATAAATAATATAATTTATATATAACTATAAAACTAAGAGAAATATAAATATGTTAAAATAATAAATATTAAAATATGTATTATTAAAAATAAAATAACATGTGAATGCTTTTAGATTATATAAACTATTTTAATTTTATTATGACAATATTATTATTATTATGTTCCCATCATTCGTATAGAAATATTACTTGTTTTATAGCATACTCAGATATCTTGATAAGATATATATTGGAATTATATTAACATTTTTTATATTTGACCAAAAAAAATTAACATCATTACTTTTGAGGTACTTAATGTAGCTTGATAAAAATAATTTTTATGTAACGTGATTTTTATTTAATGTAACGTACTTTAATTACTTTTTAAAAGTGATTTACCCTGCAACACTGTACCAGTCCCGTATAATAATAGTATTATCTTGATATTGTTAATGATATTGGTTTATTTTTATATTCTCTTGCAGTTTATCATCTAATAAAATATTTTAAACCACAAAAGACATTTTGGAACTTTATGATAAAATTTGATGTTAAGAATTTCAGATTTTTGGCTGTTCTGTTCAATGTGGACTTAGAGGATCGTTCTGCGTTTCACTTCTCAGGTTAGTTATTATAATTGGTTTATATAACAGTATAAAACAAATCTATATATATTAGGCCATTAGGGTGCCACTCAAAATTAATTTTTATTTAAATCAACTCGACACCCCGTAATATTTTTACATGTCGTAGCAACTTGCACGAATCTATGTAATTTTGAAGTATTTTAAATGAATTTTAAAGGAAGTTCAATAATTTGATGTTGTAGAACAGTTGTTGTATGGTACATTGTACAATGTTGTAGAATAAGATACAAATCATTGCTAGTAATATGGTGTAACCACCAATAACAATATTTAAAAATGGTATTCGTTTTATTATAGTTTTAGGTGTAGTATGTAGGCATGTACATAATGTGTAGTAGGTTTAAACATTGTGTATGGAATTATAGTGTGTTATTTAAAATTTTTTTAAAACCCAGAAAATTAGCACGACCCGCAGTGGGCTTACCAAACTTGTTCGCTTATATTTTTTACATTCTACAAATTATTTTTATTAAATTTAAATGATTTCTAGAAGCTGATATTGTAGACCGTACATTAAGATATAACGCATATTTACGAATTTTTTGACGTGCTCGTAATATAAAAGTATAATAAATAATAATAAGTAATAACTACCTATAATATATTGTGATATAGAGGAAGGCACTCAGGTATTATTATATTATTATAGAGGTGAAAAAAATGTACGATCGTTCGACGTGCAATTACACCTGGTAGATTCGAATTATCGTCGAGACGATTATTGCACTGCGTTGCTGCATATTTCTGTGGACGGACGGTATATATATATATATATATTATATACGTATAGGGTACCTACTGTTATAAGGACGCTGCACGGCCGCTAGGAAATTCAATTTATTATTAACGTCGTCGGGTTCAATTAAAACGCGCGTAAACCGAGCGAGGACAATGATCGGCATTTGTTATAACTTATAATGTACTGTACATAATATTATTATATTTTACACACCGGTCTCAATTATATAATATCGGCATGTACGGTGTGTGTCGGACTCGAGAAATAATATAATACTTAATTGTTATTGTTGTCGTCGTAGTCATTTTATATTATGTGCTTACCTATACCTATATAATATATATAAAATACAGAAACGATCGTGCTCCGGGTGAAACCTGGTCGAATATAAAACGCGTGAGTGCGTCGAGAGGGCGACGACGGCAGAACGTGACCCTTCGTGCATCGGAAACTATAATATTCATTAATTTACAACATCCCGGCAAACACAACGATGAATAAATGATAGTCATATCTTAATAACATAACTGGCGGGATGATTTGACTCAACCAGGGAGTCAAAACGGGTTAAAATTTTTCGGGTTTCGGGTTACGGATTTAAACCGGTTAAAATTTTTCCGGGTTTCTGATACGTGGTTAAAAAACGGTTTTAATTTTTTCCGGGTTCCGGGTTC
>JAIPRL010007020.1:0-25022 GCA_025469235.1 Pemphigus obesinymphae
AAAATTACTTTATTTTAATATTTTGAAGACAAATTGTAAGATACAATTCTAATCGACGAAATGTTGAAATAAAATATACCCAAAAAATTATAACTTTCTGTAATAATACATTATGGTGTTATAAAAAAACACCAATATTTATATTGACATATTTTGTTCATCTCAATACCTCTTTATAAACAGTATTTTTGGTACTGCCTTTTGGGTCTAAAATAACCAAACTACTGGCAGAGCTAACTCTAAAACATGCGAAATAGAACTCTCCATGTGAAAAACATTCTTCTCTCAAGTCAATCCCTGCCATGCTCAATGATTGTCCTTGAGACATATTAATAGTCTTACTTACAAGTCTTTTTATATATACAGATTTTAATTTACTACAATTTTACAATTTTACGTGTGTATTTTATACTTCAATCCTCGAAAATTTTAACCTTGATTTGAATATGTGGATTTGTACAAAATTTAAAATTCAATAGGTATGTATCATATGACGATATTACATTTTAAAAGCAAGTGCGGTAAAATAATTTTTTATGTGTTAAATTCTTTGGAAGTTGCATGTACAACATATGGCATACATGTGTTTCTATTCCTTTTATGTTTAATACCCAACTTAGATACACCTGCTTAAATAGTTAAATACGATAATACGAATATGAATAAAAATTACCTACGGTTTTCGTAAAAATTAAATGTATTGTATTATATGAATTTTAATAAAAAAATGTAATGGTTAAGTTCATATCGAACAAATTTCTTCGTGTAAGTACCTATATTTTCTAGACTTTCAGCGTTGGGTTCATTAGCTGGTGATATAGCTAATTTAGTAAAGACAGCAAGATAATTCAATAGAACAACACCATCACATTTAGAAAATGGACTATATCTAGCACCGTTTAAAGGTGGATCATATACTATTCAAAAAAGCAACGAATTATACATCGCTCCATACAATGGTGCTGAAACAGCGAAAAAGACTAAAAAAATCAAAAAGATTGAAAAAACTAAAAAACCAAGAAAATCAAAAAATTAATATCGACGCTTATAACGTTTTAAACATTTATACTACTATGAGATTATAAAATATGCTTGCATGTTGAATATTCCCCATTTAATCGGTGTATTTTCAAGAGATAGGTTGTCTTCTCGTGTGAAATTTGAAGAATCGGCAATAATCAACTTGGATACGGAAAATAGATATGGTACTCATTGGGTAGTGTATAAAAAAATTGAGAAAAAAGTAAATTATCATGATAGTTTTGATAATTTAACATCACCATTAGAATTACAACATTCTTTTAACGGTTGTAACGTGGAATATAACTATTCAAAACATCAGAAATATAACAAAACGAATTGTGGACATTTGTGTTTGAAATATTTAACATGTATACGATAACGTTTATTAAGCTTACAAACGAATAATTCAATACCAAACATAGAACCTGGCTGTAATACTATAAATTTAAAAAAAATGATAATATAACTATTACATTATATAATATTTCTACAGGAGCATATGAATTCAGTAATTTGGAGTGTGTTATTCAAAATTTATTACCCAACTATGTTACTTCGTTCAACTAAAAGCTAATAGTAATATGTTAAAATGTAAGATGACTTATAGCCATGATGTAGATTTTACAGTCGAGAATAATATATCTAAACTGTTGGGTTTTAAAAATAAATAATACACGGCAGGCGAATTGCATGAATCTGATAATATAATGAAAGTAAATTGCATAAAAGTATAATGTAATTTGATTTCGGGTTGAAGCGGGGCGTCGTTGGTCGGTTCACGCCGCCTCGTAGAAATAATCAACACTGATATTGAGTTATTACTCTTATGATGTGTAAACTTCCAAACTTTACCAGATCGTCCTGGTGGTATGTGATGTCACCCGGAGTTTATTCTAATCGATCGGTCGTTCCCGCATTGAACTATCCGCCGTGCGGGTGGAGTCCGAGATACGACCGAGGAATGGCCGGCAGGCCTCTGGATCGGTCCGGTATCACCGTTGGGTGGCTACCGAATCGTGTATTACTAGCGGGTTCCATATTTTGCTACTGCTGAGTCCGGAACGTAGTTAAATACCTGTACTAGGTATATGTGTGTGTGTGTGATGGTACGTTGGCCGTGAAAACGGCCGTTTTAGTGTTCCGCTGCAAACGGTTGCTCACTCGATTGTTCCCATATCCAACTGTCCACTATGCGATTGGAGTCCGGAAATCAATCGAGGAAAAGTAGGCAAGCTTTTGATGCCACTGGTGTATTCTCACGTCGATCGGCCGTTCCCGTATTGAACTGTCCGCTGTACGGGTAGAGTCCGGGAACCTACCGACCAAATAGAGACAGGCGTTTGACGCCGCTGGGGTATTCCCACGTCGATTCAGATTTCTCGTCGATCGACCGTTACCATATTGAACTGCCCGCTGTACGGGTGGAGTCCGGAATACTACCGAGAAACTGGCCGGTGGGTGTCTGAGTCGTCGGAGTTAATTCATAATCGCTGATTCTTCGTCATAGTCGTTGTAACTGATTCTAGAATAATCAGTGGTTCTTCCTCTACTAATCAAGACTTCAAACAATTTGGTGGTTGTTGACGTCTTTATGGTTGTAGAATAAATGATAATTTCTGCTATACCATGCTTTGATGAAGAGTTCTCTGCTCCAATCTATTGCTTTTTTAGAGGATGGGATATTAATGCATGAGCTTTATGGAATTTTGTCGATGTAAGATGGGTTTAAAACTGAAGCAGAAGTGATCTGAATCTTTGGGTAGTGCGAGGGCGGGTGCTGATATCTAATATATGAGGGCGGTAAGAGAGGAGTATGCGCTGTTTCACGGCTACGCGCATGTGTTCGAGTGTGTCCTGATGTGTATCGATTTTAGTTGTGTTTTTAATTATTTCGTTGCAGGAGAACCACGGTTGGCAACTGTGATGATACGGAGTGTGACAGACTGGAAGGCTTCGAGTCGCCTCCAGTTGTGTGTTGCTGTGTTTGAGGTTCAAGCGGATCCTGCATATGTGATTACGGGCCTAATTTATGTTTTATAGTTGTAAGTTTTTAAATTTAGACTGAGGGGACTGTTTGTGTTTATTAAGGAGTAGAGTTTGTGCCTAACATATTTAGCTTTGTTGAGTATGGTGGAGATATGTTTATTAAATGTGAGATCTTTATCTATTGTTACACTTAAGTATTTAATGGTAGTGGACCATTTTATTTCAGTGTATTTAATTTTAATTTTGGGGTATTCGCGGGGGCATTTATTTGTGGACAGAATTGTGTTGGTTTTGTGTGCGTTAATTGTTATCTGTCAATTATCGAACCAAGGTTGAATGATAGTTAGTTGTTTTTGTAGACGATCTACTGCGTGGATGTGTGTATTACTGGTTGCATAGAAGTGTGTGTAGTCTGCGAAAAGAGCTATTTTGCAGTTTGGATCCTGAGGTATGTCGTTTATGTATATGGAGAAAAGATGTGGAGAAAGGCACGAGCCTTGTGGGACGTCTGCATGAATATTCTTAACAGATAATTGTAGTAATCCCAGATACTTGATATTACTTATATTCTTTTATTTACATGGACAACAATACGTAATACTCTCGTCGGGTGTTTTTCTTTAAATTCTTATTCTAAATATTTGAATATTTTTATGTGTTAAAAACACCTGGTGAAAGTATACAACACTGTACAATAACAAGACGATCCCGGCGCGAGTTCATTTCACCCTAAATATACGGAGACGGGTTCTCACGCAGATGACCCTCGACTTGTTGTTGTTCATTTACAGAAAACACATTTTTACTATACACTTTTAACTAACAAACAACATTCCAATGCTAAAGAAATGGTTTTCGTCAATAAGTCAAAAAAACCTTACCCTCGTATATAGACGGACCAATAGAAGCCTCCCATTCCTATCCCGTCTCTCCGCCTTGGATCTACGAAAACACTCGTACTTAAATACAAGAGTTTTGTTAGTTTTTAGTTAGACTAAGATTTTACTTTGTATTTCATGCATACGGACGTTCGGGCTCGCCTTGCAACAGACCAACGACGTGTGTACTATTCTAATCTCAGGCAAAGTTTACACTCTGTCTTCAAATTTCCTAATTCTTACAATTAACTTTTGTTAATTAAATAACTCTCAACAATAATAAACCCTATAATTAACCACAACTATAAGTGTTTATTTATTTACAAAACTCAACTTCAACTACGACGAACCTACGGAAAGTGGACCACTGACTTCGTCAATCAAAGGTAATAGTAGGTAGCACGTTGTGTCCGACACAAGGGGGACACCAACTTCGTGTTTCGAACACCGAGTCGCTATATGATTTACAATTGCCTACTTTAATTTGTAATGTTCTATTGATGATGAATGATTTCATTAGATTGGTTAATTGATTCGGAACTCCTGATTTGATGAGTTTGTATATTAAACCATCATGCCAGACCTTGTCAAACGTCCAGCAAGGCTGCCGCTGTTTTGTACCTACGGTTTAAGGAATTAGCGATTTCGTCGATGACGTTGACGAGTTGCCTTGTGGTGGAATGTTGAGCTCTAAAACCGAATAATTATTCTGAACGAATGAGGGGCATGGTGTGAATTTTGAATTTGAATAGAAACAAACGTTTGAATACTTTGGTCATAACATTTAGAAGAGAAATGGGACGGTGGTTAACCGGGTTGAATACGTCCTTACTAGGTTTCGGAAACATGACTATTTCGGCGTGCCTCCAACTCGAGGGAAAGTACTCGAGTCTGGCACATTTGTTGAATATATGGTACAAGTGCGCAATAGTTTTGCGACCGCAGTGTTTGAATACAAGGTTGGTCAATCCGTCACAACTTGGAGCTCTACGATTGGGTAGTTTCCTGATGATGTCCTGCACCTGTCCCGGTGAAAAGAAAATTGAGGAACTGCGTGGGGTAGATGATTGACTAGCTACAGTGACCTGAACTAAGCCTTCGAGAGGGCTTCACCCAGGGGGAGTGCGAAATTAAGATTCCATAGTATCCGTGAAGAGCTCAGCTTTGAGCTAGTCGTCGAAAATTAGGTTTCCAGAAGAGTTTTTGAGTGGGTAGACTGGAAGGGCTTTCACAGAAGAGAGTGGTTGAATTTATAATTTTTGGGTGTTGTCACCGGTTTATATGCGCTCCCGATATAGTATACCGGCCTTCTGATTGGTCATCATATTTCTCATTTCGACATCAAAGAACCGAACATTTCCGCTACGTCGGGGTATCATAATGTGCTGTTCTTTATTGTCGAAATGACCTTTTTTTTATCAAATCGTGTTGTTTTTCATATAGTTCTTCATTCCGCCGCACTCCCCAGCCCAAAAATATCTTAGTTCCGAAGTTCCCATCACCCCCGGACCGTAGTTAGCCCGGGCGCATCATTTTACTCCTCCGCGGTCGTTGTCTTCATCGATTCGTTGCTATTTTTCGGCACAGGCCGTAGTCGTCATTGCTACCGGTCTGTGGTTTTTGTTGGCCCGCGACCGTTATTGTTGTTGGCCTAACGCCAACTAGGGCCAGACCAGTTACGTTATTTTTTATATTATATAAAATATATATATTTTTATATTTTTATATTTTTTATAGTATAATTTTAAAATTACTGGTTAAATCTAATTTCTAAATGACAATTTACTCCTACAAAAAAATTTTATTGCATTTAACGACGAATGATGTACTTCAAATGGCCTATTTCTAAACATAGACAAATACCAAATTGTATCTTATTCTAAATACCACAAACCCTTTAGCTTTAATTTTTCTATATCAGATATTAGCTTATATTTAATAAAATATCTAAGTATATAATTCCACTCACCTTAAAATATTTGTTTACCACACTTGACTTGTCATTTATCTCTTAAATTTTTTCCTTTAATTTGGGAAAAATAACAACATTGACAATAGTGATCAACTTGAAAAAGTTCAAAACAATATACTTCGATTCATATGCTATATAATTGTAAATATCAAGAACTCCCCCACACGGGTTATGCAAATATATTTTAACAATTTTATTTTAAGAATTTTTAAAAACACGCAGAAATATTACCTATTACTACAATTCCTATAACTCATTTCTTTTAAAATTGATAAATAAGGAGATTGATGACTCATTTTTACTAAACCATAAAAATTTTGAAATTAAATTCCACAACTTTCACAGTAGTCATTTATTTTATATTCCCCATTTTTTCTCAAAATTACATGATAGATTACCCCGTTTATATTTTAATGTCTTCTGGAAAAAATCAAGTTCTAAATTAACTGTTTAATCAATCATTGTATAAAAATACACATTTTTTTGGATAATATTATTTATGAATTATATAATCTCTCCTACTTCGTCTATCTATACAAGTATAATGTAAAAATAACTTTATTTTTCTTTCCTCTTTTTCTCTTAAGTTTCTATATATTACTTATTCTAATTTCTAATCAGATGCGGCTCGTGTGTAGGAGCGACGGGGAGATCACCCTCCCTCTAAAATTGTAAAAAATAACTTATTAACAAGTTAGATATTGATTTAAATATTGACAACTATTTATATTTACATTGTAATGCATTTTTAAAGTACTATTATAGATGTTAAAAATTGTTTTCCATTGTTATAAAAACACTATTACTATACTATTACGCTACTCCTATACTACCTCTTATATACTCATTCCTTATTTTTTCCTATCTAGTAACTCCACTCATCCACCTCAACATTCTCTTCTTTGTTGTATCTTCCTATCTACTGCCCAACATTCTGTTCTATACATCATTGCAAGTCTCACCACCGCTTTATAAAATTTACCTTATAAATAATAGAGATTCTTTTGTCACACAAAACATCTGATGCTTCTCTCGAATTCATCCTTTCACACTTAATCCTGAGTTTCGTATCATCTTCGAAACCCCTTCTTTCTGTTTACGATGGACCCTAAATACTTGAACCTCTCAACCTCTCCCACTACATCGCCACTCAACTTTATTTTTAATATTTCCCTATTCCCTCTGTGTTTCCTTCACAAAAATCATATTCTATATAGGTATTCTATTTTACTCCTACTAATCCTTATTCCTTTACTTTCAAGAACTTCCCTCCACTGTTGAAGTCTACAACCCACTTTCTCAGTACTATACTATTAGTAACCAAATTAATAAAATTTAAATAATTATTTGATAAAATTAATGAAAAAAAAATTTTCATCATATGGTAGATTAAATTTTTTTTCCTGGCGTCCTAGAACTACTACTACTCGTAGAAGTAGATAGGTATAGTGATTAAAGATGGTTTAAATATGGATTAAATAAAAGTAAATCATATGGCATTTAATTTTCATTGACTTAATTATTTGGCAATTATAAGTAATTTATTACATATTTATGATTTTATATTTATATTTATAATAAATATATAATATACCTAATATTATTTTATTTAGTATTCTTAATTGGTGTTTCTGGTAAATACATTTTTGATGAAAACTAGAAAAAAAAATTAATTTTTATAGTATTGTAGTCTATGAAAAAAGATAATCGAAAAAAACGTAGGAAACCAAAAACATTGAGCTTTCAAAAAGTGTAGTCATGAGTTTTAAAGAAGTCAATTTAATTTTACAAATACAAATGTAATATTTTTATATTTTTATGAAAGGTTATGTACCTATTTTCAAGTTCATTTAGAGTGGATTGATTTTTTTAATAATAACAACCCATGTTATTTAAAAATTTAAAATGCATTGGTATAGCGATGCCGTATTGTGTTAAAAACATTTTCTACCTCTGTGACAACAATGGTTGGGTATAATAATATTGGTACCATCATTAGTCATCCACAATTAATATTATTTATCATTATAATAAATATTGGAGTTTTGACTTTCAGTTCATTGAAATAATATACGATCTGCGTCTTATCAGAGTGTAATATTAAACGGTCCGTTCCCGAATCGCCGACCTTCCATTTCGCCGACGACGTATTTTGTTTTTTTTTTCTGCCTCGTTCCATTTCGCCGACGTTCCATTTTGCCGAATTTTTAGATTCTGATAAAAAATTGCATCTAGATGGTACTTTAAACAAGTTATTTTTAGACTTTTTTAACGTGGCAGGAAAAACCACCAAAAAATTACAAAAATACTTTAATTAATATTATTGTAATTATCGTTATTTATCTATCCTATCTAAAGCTGTTTGGCGTATATTATTTAAATAAATAAATAAATTATATAAAAAAAATTTTGAAAATCGGACCTCTATTTGGTTTTTTATAGCAGTTTTAAAATTTTTGACGAGATGTTATACCTATATAGATACAATAATTTCAAGTTAAAAGACTAAATTATTTAGAAGAATTATTATTATTATATATTAATTAATATTAATTCGTACTATTAACCGGATTGGGTAAATAAATATTTTTAAACAGAAATTTCAAGAACTTTTTATTTATTATACAATAATTATAAAAATTAATAAAAATAATAATTAAAATCCAATGAACTAAAAAAATGTATATTTTAATTATACATTTTAAGATACCTTTATTTATACATACTTATAGTGTGTAGGTCAAAACCGGCGGTGAGGAACACGGCGACGTAGTTTGATTTTTCTTGCGTGTCTAGTAGTGTGTCTTTAATGACAATATCGAATGTGTGTGGTGTACTTGGGGGGGGAGGGGGTTCAAAATAAGTGGACAGCATACGGACACAACGCTGATATACAATTATATGGAACGTCGGCGAAATGGGATCACATCGTCGGCAAAATGGAACGTCGGCGAATCGGGATACAACCATATTAAACTATCGCGTACCTACTCGTTAGATTAAATTATCATTGGCTATTAACTTAACTTTTAATCGTTAATTTTTATAATAATTTAGTTAATTTAACACGTAAAAGACAAGAAATTGTATCATATTAGTATCTACCTATAAACTTGTAACTAGTACCTAATATTAAAAAAAGTAAATAATGGAAATTTTATTATTAAATATTCGAATAATTTCAAAAAAGTCTTGAAATTTATGACATAAATGTTAGATAAAAAAAAAATTAACTTATTTTTAACCGAGTTAAGTTAATATTTTTTCAATGTTTACTTTGAACTTAATCAGTTAAATTTATTTTTGGTTAACTCTTAACTTTTAACTGAAGGCATTTAGGCTAACTTAACTTAAATTAACTAAGTTAATTTTTTCCATTAACTTGCCCACCTTTGATTTCAACCACGGTTGGTTATTGCTGAGTGTGTCCTTGTTTTCGCCTCAATTCCCGGTTTAAAAATAGTAGACGATATTCATTCTGAGTTTTTATTAGTTTTTTTTTTTTTTTTCTATTATTGTTTATTGCCATACACCTAATACGACACATTTACTTGTGGCTGTAATATTATTACACATTTTATATCGTGAACACTTTTACATGCGTGTATATAAGTATGATCTGCGATTACACGGCGCACATATTGCATTGAATTTGTGTGCATTATTTTGCGTACCCCTGGGATCTCTTATCAAAAGTTGCCAATGGAACATAATATTACGTTTATTTATTTATTATAATATTTTAAATCATAAACATTATTGAATAAGGTAGATAGGTATATTCATGACAAAGTAAATTTACTTTGTCATGGGTATATTATATTATTAATTCGAACACACGGATTGATGAAACATTTCATTTAATCTGTGTATGGAACTACCCCAATCCCGTTATGATGATAATATTGATATTACATGACGTCCTCATATTATCTTCATTTCTAATGTAAACATGTAAACGTTATTTATTTGAAACTTTTTTTTATAAAATACTTCTCAGTTTTTACAAGCTTTTACTACCTAGTTTTCTTTGCGTTTTTAATTTTTGTTTTAATGATGTCAAGTTATAACCCCCGTGGCACTCGATGTGCACTGAATTATGTTAATTCTGTGTCCGACATGAACTCCATTGGAAATCAGAATTCATATTTTAATTTCTATAAAGATCCTACAAGGTAAAAAATATTTGCTACAATAACCTTTATTATAATAATATACCCATTTCTTTGTCATTTTTAAGGTGTGCTTTGTGGATCGAAAAATGTAATCTCTATACCTATTTACCAATCAC
Organism: Pemphigus obesinymphae; assembly: GCA_025469235.1. NCBI lineage: Eukaryota > Metazoa > Arthropoda > Insecta > Hemiptera > Aphididae > Pemphigus > Pemphigus obesinymphae. The sequence goes on from JAIPRL010007020.1 coordinate 10,151, forward strand.
AGACATAAGTGTTTTTGTGAAAAAAAAAAAAATATATAAAAGTTGTGTTCGCTACATTTTGAAAATAAAATGTTTAGCAACTTACTAATATTCTATGATATAATGCTGTGTACTACGGTTTATATATTTTAAACCGTGCTGTATACTGTGATAAGGTAGACAAACATTATAACAGGCCACATCTAGATCCACTTTTTTGATTTTGAAAAACACAGAAAAATATTTTTTATTAAAACTAATGATCGATCTAAACGGAGTAAATATCACTAATCATGTAAGTATATATATCATATTATTTAATTAAATATCAGTATTGTAGAAATTGACTCAAAATGTATAAGTTATGGGAATATAAGCATTGATTATATATTATAATATATAATCAATGGTATACGTAAAAAACCTAGACATATCAAAATGCTTTACAAAAAATTTGTTTCTTTCAGTAATAGCATATCATGCCTAAGGACTATGCATGGGGCTTATGCTTAAACTCAATGGCAGATGGTGGAGATACAGAGCATTTATTTTGCTATTCTTTGGAGTAAAAATGATTATCTACACGTCTTAATGTAGGTATATATTACTATAATCCATAGATATAGGTTAAATTGCTTGCAGACAATTGATTTTATGTAATATTATTACACAATTATTGTGCATAAAATTTGTATTATTGTATAAATCAAAATCATCAAGTATTTTATATGATAATATCATTGGTTCTATGTGTTAGGTATATCTCGCATTAATTTATAATGATAATATACAGTGTTAGGTAAATTCATAGACTTTATACTGATAGATGGAGCATATATTTAGTTCTATCGGTCAGACTTGAGTGTGCTAATCGATTTTATTCATGTTCATAGTTAATTATGCACATACGCGCAATAAAATTGCAGGTGGAGTGATCGGTTGTCACGTTTTAAAAATTATTGTATGATAAGGGATTATTAATTATTATGAAGCTTATGCTTTTTTTGGTCCTACAATTTTACCTAAATATTTATAAGTTTCTATTTTAATAATACATTATAATATTTTCTGATTTTAAAATTAAAATGAAATTCTGCTAATGTAACAATAAATTTTAACTAAATAGTTTTAAGTTCATATTTAAAATCCATTATAATAATTATAATTTTATAGTTTTTTTAAAACTGTTGAATTTTGGTAATAAATATATTAGGTATATTAGGTAGGTGTTATAAATTGTAATAAACATAAGTTATATAAGTATGTATTGTGACATATTGTATGTCTATCAAAAACATAATTAATAAATAATTAGTAGTATGTATTCTTTAAATTAAATTTAATTAAAAAAATTGTATTTTATGTTTTAATAATAAATTGTATAAATATACAAATAAACATTTGTGTCATCAGAAATGACATCACTGCTATTTCAATAGCTGTGACCGCACCATCCAGCGTTGCTCTGTCTATCAATATAAGGTCTATGGGTAAATTACTTTTAAAAAGTACATAATTAAGTTTTGTTACTATTTACAAAATAAAAAGTTAACTATATTACTTTCTTGTTACATAAATACAAAAGCAATGAGTTACATTTTTTTTTTTTTACTGAATCATAATTAGTTATGATAGAGTTATTTACAACATTTTTAAATATCAGTAATTAGAAATTTAAAAAATCATACATTTTGAAAATTTATTTTTTGACTAAGTACCTATATAAATTATTTGTACAACTTTTAATTGAATATTATGATACCTATATGGCTAATTAGTATTATACCTACTCCTATCTATTTTAAAATTGTTAAAACGTAAATCTATATTTTTCTATATTGATAAAAATTTAAAACTTTATTTTACAAAATTACTTTTTAATAATTAACATAGTTCATTTTGTGTCTCTAAAAAAATAAATAACAAAGTTACTATGTAGTAACAAGTGACTTCTGTTACATTACTACCCGATACTGATAATCATAATATATGTGTAGGTACAGTTTTGTATAGTATATACATATTATAATTTATAATCAATACCTATAATAGGTATAATATGACGTTAAAGTTATTATTTTTAATTATTAATAAATTGATTTTTTTATTAAGCGTTACCATTTAACATTTAGTAAAAATAACCAATTGTCCAAATTATATACTATATTATATAATAAACTAATTTACTATATAACATCCATATATGTATCATTTATTTCATTGTATAATTGAAAATTGATAATATTATTAATGAACATTATTACCAACAACAATAGATAGGTATAATAATAAAATAAATAATTAAAAACTGTAGACGTTTTATTTAAAAACATAAATATTTTTTTATAATTATAAATTACTGCCTTTGTGATCTTTGGCTAGCTCTTCATCTGAAGATGTCTAATGATTTAAGTACATAATATACATAATTACTAAACTTCTTTATCAGTTAATTGTCTCCGAAAAAAAAAATCAAATGAAAATACCAATTTAAATACCGTTTTACTATGTAAAAACTAAAAATATAACCTTTAAAAAAGACAATATATATTTCAAAATTTTAAATATTGTGGTGAATCATATCATATATTATAAAATATTAGTATTTTAATATTTTTGATGTTTTTTCACTATCAATTAATATACAATTTGGAAAAACGTACTTAAATACTTATAAAATAACTAAAAATTGGTAAAACAATTATGAAAATGTTATCATGTTAATATAATACTAAAATATGTAATATATTGTCTAAAGTAGATATTATATAGATACTATAATTTGTATACCTGTAAAGTGTTCTGTACATTAGCAGTCAAAAGGAACTGTTGATTACCAGCGACTACTAACGTTAAATGCCAAAACTAAATACTTCATAAAATGCTTTATGACAGGAAAAATTTCCATACCAACAAAATACGGGCCAGTGAGCAATCTATAACATATATAATTAATGGTACTACTTTGTAATTTAAACTGAATACCTTTATTATTTTTACATTTAATTTGCAAGAGTATTTATTTAATCTTTTAACCTATACCTGTAGATTGCTTACTATTTTGTTCTCAGAGCTGTCTTCCGACTGTTTTCAAAAATACAGACCAACTTCTTTATCAGTTATTTTGTTAAATGTTAATTATTGTTATTGATTAAAATAACTCGATTAGTTTCTAACACTTTTCAGTTTTAACACATTAGCATTTTATATATTATGTTTTTAACACTGCAGTATACAATACTTAGCTTTAATCACAATACATATATCTACCTTACTCATTATTTTTTTTATTATACTTCTAGATTTGCAGCAGTATGTAAAATACCAGATTATTATACATTGCCAGAAACATAAATATCTTTGAATATATCTTGTATGACCACAGTAAATACTTATTGGCTTTCTATTATAACTAATTGTTAAATTATTGTATGAATTTAATTTAGATCCTGAAAACCATATCCCAACATGGGTATTATGTAGTCTGTTCTATATATTCATCTCACGTTTGCAGTGACTGCAGTTGTGCTAAATATCTGAAATCAACATTATTTTAGGTAAGCAATATAGATATAAATGTATAATACTTCATTATTTTTTTATGTATAGCATTTGCTAAAGATTTACTATTTTTAGTACATAAATGAACAAAAGGAAGGATGGAGTCATATACTACAGGTCAGAATTTAAAGCAATCCAAATATTAAGTCACAAGGTATGAATATATATCATACTTTGTAATCAAACTTAACACGTTCAATTCTTTAAGAATTTTTTTTTTTTTTAGTTCAATAATAGTACCTACTATTTATGGATCTGGAACTCAAATCAAATTACAGATATCATAGGAGACACAGAATGAATGAAAGAGTGCATTGACTTATTCTTAGTCTTAATTGTAGGAGATGTAGAATTTGGTAATCCAGCAATTACCCTGACTGGTTTCAACCTAATGGTCATTGAATTCCAATTCATTACATTAAAAAAATTTGATACAATACTAATATCAGGAGTAATTTCTTACACATTTACAGATGTGAAGATCATCAAATTCAGGGGATTACCTCGCCATTCTTTATTCAGAGAAACCTAAACCTTACACCCTATTTTAAATGAAATACAATTTACAGGATAGTATTATAGCTAATTATTATAATCTTACTTTAGATAATATCTATTTATACTTTTATTATATGCAAGTGATGCAACTGAAATTAACTATAAAATAATAATTTTATTAAACTATATTAGTATATTAATAGGTACAATCTAAGCAAGAGATATCCATGGGAAATATAACTAATATATATAGGAAGTATCAGATCTATTTGGCCAATGCAATAATTTAAAGTTTTTTTTTAAAATAACTATTACACCTCAGAGTTATAATTTACAAATTTTAAATTAAATTGAATTTTTCAGGAACTCAAAATTATTATTTATTATATTAAAATAAAACAACATAATATGTTAAACCTTTAATAATTAATGTCTTAAAATGTAGTTTTTTTATTTTTGTACCATTTTAACAATATTTTTAAAGATTTTTACACACATTGCAAGACTTTTATATATAAAAATACTTTTATTCAAAAATGTAGGATATAAAAAAAATATATAAATTTAAAATTATTTTATTACATGTCTAGAAAGTAAAGTGTACGTGATTTTTTAAAACTTGACACCTATGAATATTATTAGTTATTACACAACTATATAAACTAGTATTGTACCTCTACTGTTACCATAAAAATGATAAATAAAAAAAGAAACTGAAAAGCCAATTCAGAAAACTTGCGATGTTCTTTAGACAAAATTTTACTTAATTTAGATAGTTTTGTAAAAAATTAACTTGAAGTTAATATGTTAAGGTTTTTAAAAAAATGTGTAAGATATTGTTATTATTTTTAAATTAAGGGAACTGGAAGTAGTGATTGTCTATCTTTTTTATCACATATTTTTATTTTATTTTTAACATATAATAGCACATTAGACCATTTATATTTCTAACTGCTCTAAGTCTTTACTTATTTTCCCTAGTAAAGGCATTTGACCTCTTTCCAAACTATTTTTTTTTTTTTATTGTATTTTACTATACTTACTGGTCAATTATCATAATTTATTTCATATTTAAGTTCTTTGATTTGAATATAAGAATATATCTTTTGAATGTCTATTTAGAAAATGTTTCCATTTTTAGAAAAAATGAACTATTTTCTGAAATGTACCATTATTTTATAATCGATAAATTATCATTATTCACCTTATAATACTATAAATTATAAAGTTTAATTTAATTATTTGTTATTATTTGATTCTATGATCATCGTGCGATTAAAGTATGATTAAAGAATTTTGTGATAATATAGAGTACTTAACCATTTATCGATTGTTAACTTTAATAAATAAAATAGATTTATATTCTGTGTTGTGTGTTCCATTTAAAAGGTAACACAAAGTAATTTTAATTTAAAATCAAAATAATTATAAAAAAATATTTGTGTAACCTAACTTTTAAATAGAACACAATATATTCAAAAGATATAGCCAGAATTTGTAAAAGAGAGACCAATTATTTATTAGAGGACCATTTTTTATGAGAAAAAAAGATCAATCCATTCCCAAACAACAAATTATACTCTTCATTTACCTACTAAATTTCTTTATTATTATTTTTTAATTTATAAGCATAAAACAATTCTGAGTAAAATTTAGAATAATATTGTTTTCTAATTTATAAAAATTTTGCATGTTTTTGGTAGTTTTCTTTTACGTTTAAGAAAACTACTAAATGAAAAATATCCTCTATAAAAAGTATTAACTAGAAAAATATAAACCTAAAAACTCCTATTCCACTCTTTCTACCAGAAAAATTGTATACATATACATACATATAATATTAAAAGGTGTGTTACTCTGCCGTCCCCACATTGAAAATTTTGGTGAAAAATATTACCCATGTTAATTATTATGTAACAATTTTTAACCACAAAAAATAATTTTGTAACCTACTCTAGACCTGGAAAAATAGGTTTTTTATTTTTTTTTTTAAAGAGATCATTTTTTTCAGTAGTCTTGTATACAAGAAAAGTACTAAAAATGGCTGAAAATTGTGATAAATCAAAATATAATATCAGACATGAAATGTTTACACCAATTATTTTATGTAGAACTAATAAATTTTACATTATAATATTTTCAACTATTTGTAATTGCTTTTAACGGTTTTTATAATTTTTTAGAGATACCTAGCAGTTGAGTTAGAATTTTTGGGTATAGAGTTTTTGAATAGAAAAATTACTTACTTTAAAAATGTAAATTTTCAATTTTCTCGGTTGATCATTAGATTCATTCCTTCCGAGAATAGGGGTGTAGCAATATTATTTTTCAAGAAAGGGGCCATGAAGTGGTTTTAACCAAATTACTACATAGCTGATATCCAAATAATTATTTCTTATCACTATATTCGCCTCTGAAATACCTAAATTCCTTATTGGGGGAATTTCTCTTGATTAAGAACTTTTGGATTAGTGCTGTTAGGGAATGTGTGGGACGAAGTGACTTTTCCATTCATATTCCTCAGAACGCTGATTTTATCCTTGTTTTTTTCCAATTCAATCACTGGAAATATGTGACTCAACAAATATTAGCTTATAATTAGATATAACAGAAGGACTATACCAGATTTCGGGATGGGATATTATAAAACTGAATTTCAACAAGGGCAGATAAACTCCTTCGTCCAAAAACATGCTAAAGATAAGAAATAATATAGCCCTTGACTAGAAACTGTATTCATGGAAAAGCCCAACTGGACTAACTGAACAATTAAAGATTTTAAGGCATCGAGATATCTCCCATTTATCAATAATTGTTCAGGAGAGACAAAAAACTGATTTAATAATAAACAAGTTATAATAATATTAACAAAACATATATTCAAATTCCTTGAAAATGCTTATAATTGATAATATGAAAAAAAATGTCAAAACTAATTTTTTAAAGAATAAAAAATAAAATAAGAACATGGAAATGTCTAGTTGTTGCACCGTAAAAGTATTCACTTACTTATTTTGTTTAAAATTGTTTTATATATGAAATATTTCAAACTAAATACTAATAGTTTGTCTTATTATATTAAGATGTGAATATATAAAGGCCTTTGTCAACCTTTTTTAGTATTTTTTGTATTTATACTTTTTTTTAGTAATTTTTACCATTATTAAACAATACTTATGTATTATGTGCTAATGTTCTATTATAGTTAAATCATTTTATTATCTTATAAAAAATCCAGAGAGGTTTTGTTGTTGCACCATTTAAACCAGACTTATTTATTTGTATGATACTCTATATTTAACGAATGGTTTGTCTGATTTTTGATAAAATATAGAGATGTCTGGTTGTAGCCCCAAGGTCTTCAATTATTATACAAAGCTGAAAAATCATGACAAACATTATCAACACTTAAACTAATAATACTAGGTAAATCAAATGCTGAGATACCTACCTTATTAATATCTAAGTCAATTTTTTCTATTGAGTAAATTAATAAAAATAAATTGGGTGCTTCCTGCTCATTAGAAGAGATTGATACTCCCATTATAAAACATTAGACAATTCTTTAAAAATATTACATAAGGTAAGTACTTTTTATAGTAGGTATTTTTTTATAAATTTCCAAAAATATTGAATGTTATTTTTGAGTAACACTTTTCAACGTGCTTACAAAAACTTTTCTTCGACTCAAATTAAAATTTTTGTATGTAAGAAGGAGAACTTGTAAGCAGCAACACCAAAACATGATTCGTACCATGCATGAACTTATTTATTTTTAAATAGAATATGCTTTAATTCCATAGAAAACTATACCGGATATGTAGATTCTTTAAAGTGACATTTAAGTACATAATCAATAATAGATTGATGCATTGCATCATAAATTTGTAACCGAATCAATCCTATGAAATATCAAGGTGGAATGCTAATCAAAATGTCTCATAAATGAATAAATACTGGAGAATAGGGAAATTTGCTTTTTTAGAGTTAAAAGATTCTTGAGCTTGATCACAGGATAGAGAACTAAAAGAAAAATAGATACAATAAAGCTGGTTGATATATATATTATCTTCTGTATGATTTTCAAGATAAATATAAATGAAAAAGTGGATAAAATACAATGTTTTTTGTGTTCAATATTCATATTTATTTCAATACAATATATTGGTGTCAAATTATGGAACAGGGACAATATCATAATTTGAAAACCGGTATGGATTAGTAGAAGTGAATATATATTGACATTTTAAAACGGCGCTACCAATCAAATATAACGGATAGACTTTTTTTTAATGATGGCCAATTTTTAGTTTTAGCGAGTAAATACTTTTTTATTTAACTGAGGTGTAATTTTTTCTAAATAGGTATATTCATAATGAAAAATTCGGCCAGTGTAGGGGGTGAAAGAACTCTCTTCCACTCTTCACTTTTCGGATATAATACTAATGGTGGATGTGTTGCAATGACCTATTGCATTTGAAAGCAGTGATAAATTATTATTTTGAGAATACGATTCTGATAATAGTTTGGTGTAGTAATCTTTTTTTTTTTATTTTCGGTAGTTTACTTATACATTTAATCTTGAAAGTATTAAAAATATAAATATATTAATAATATTGAAAATTACCGTTTTTATTTTAAATATAGATATCTACTATCTATAATAAATTTTCTTTCAAAACGATTTTATTACACGAAAAATCTTACTCAACTTCTTTATCTAAAAAAAAATATACCTACGCAGCTGCATATAACAAAACAAATATGCAGTTAAAAATTAAAAAACATTTTTTATGTGCTAATATCATTTAGTGAAACTTCAAGTTTTTACCATTTTAATTTTTCAATAATTTGATTGATAATTATATTTATATAGGTAATTATTTCTGGTCATTTTTGGTAGTTGGTAATTATTATATATATATGGACTATGGTGCACTTTCGTCGAATATTTTCACGAATATAAATTCAGAAGTCTTTTTAAGCTTAGAATCATTAGAGAAAAATCTACGTCCAGTAACTCAAATTTTGACATTTATAGGTAAAACTGTATTATCCTAAGAATTATACAATTACCTATTTACCTATATACTTCTAACTTAGGTACATCTAATATGTTCTTTTGCCTTGTTATGACTTGAAATGTATTATTTAAGTTTAAAATAATATAATAAAACAATTGATTTTAATACCTAGTTTGTTTATTTTTCAATTACTTATGACTTAATTAAACCGCCATTAAAGTGTTAAACTAATAGTAATAATATCTAATATAAAAATTGAAAACAATTTTACCTCGTAAAATGTATTGATTTTACATTTTAAGGATAGGAAATTTTAATTTCACCCCAATTTGACTAAACGTTTCCTGAGTAATATCCATCCCAGTTGTTACTGCGCGATTATCGAATATTATATTGGATAATAAGAATTATAAACGATAAAAAAGAAAACTTTCGTTTGTGAAATATTTAGATACTATTATTGTATTGTTGTAAAATTACAATATTGTAATTTTAATTAAAATTAATTTAATAATAGTCCTCTAATCCTTTGTCGCAATTTGTCGGTTTCCTTCAAGGGTACCTATATAACTAAGTTATCCCTTTTGGCGTTGTTCATTCATAAAGTTCACCTATGGATCAATAACTTCCGTCATACACGTCATCAACGCGTGGTTACCATGGATACTTGTTGCGCGTCCCTTTGACGTCAATCGTGTCATCATTTACGTCACTGGGCGACAGTATGAATGAATGTCTATTATGCATATAGTTTTTACAAAATACTATTACGTCTATGACTGATTAAATATTTGCTTGCCACGATATATTTTATAAAATACACAATTGACGAAATGATATTGATTATGGGTATGAAGAAAAAGCACTAATAATTTGTTTTATTTGACTACTGAAATTGTAACACGAACATGAGATTAATTAATATTTATGCGTATTATATTTGTTATAATATATATATATAAAGCTAAAAATGCGACAAAAATGTATGTTGCATAATAATTACAGGTCAAATGGGGTTAGGTACCTATATTTGAAAATTTAAAATTGTAATGATGTAATTAATATGGATTACAAAAAACTATTTTTTTTTTATCATATTTTATAGATTTTATTAAATACAAGAAAACCTGTGGTTTAATTATTGCTTTAACATGATATCAAGATAAAATTAGAACTAAGTAGCTACTTTATTTTGTTTTTCCGTGCTTACTTATTAAAAGTAAACCACGGACTCGAGGCAATCGTATAATTTCCCATAAAAAATGCATATTTTCTCTAATTTATGAGGTGAAAAAAAATATACTAAAATTATAAAAATTAATTTTACCCAAGTTCTTCAAGTTTAATTTACATTATAATTGTATGGAGAGAATATTTGAGACTACAGGTGATAACGATAAAATTTGATTACACAAAATGAAATAAATAATTAGGAAGGGTATTAGTATAGATAAAATATTATACACGTTTGTTTGGAACGAGATTACAAGGCGTCAAGTAATTTTTACAATATATTATTACAGATCTTCGTTGAACGTTTATTCTAAAGAATAGGCAATTTTTGAACACGTACATATTTATATTGTTATTGTGTCACTTGTGTGAGACTTCGTTAATATGTGAACGTAAAATACGTGAAATATGTTAATATGTAGAAACATTCAATATTATTGTGTTGCCCCGGGCCCGCGTGATCCGTACACCTAAGCACAAGTCACCGAAAGCCCGTGTTTATCCAATAAATAATTATTATTTTGTTATACATACCTATATGCAATTGAATTTCCATGATTTTGGTTTTCTGAGAAAAACTGAAGACGGGTAATTAAACTGTTTTCATCAGATTGATTTAAAATTAAATCAATACACAGATTATTGTAAATCATGAAAAATCTGAATTATAACCGTCCGTCTTTTATTTAGCGAGAAGTATTTAAATTAAATTATTTGTTAAAAACATAGAAGATATTATGATGATGAATTTAAACTGTTTAAAAAATTAAAATTAAACTAATTTAGCAGCGTTAATTTATTCTAATAATTATATTTTTACCCTTGAAATGTTTTAATAATTATAGAAATATTATGTGCTACAATAAAATTATACACATTGTGAGTATAATATTTCAAATGAAATAAAAATATTTAACACAAATACTTTAATACTTTTTAAAATCATAATCATAACTAATGAGAAGCTTAGTGATAGAATAAGTTCAAATCAAAGGTTAGAACCGAATTTTATAGAATTTTGAATTATTATAACTAATTACTCTAAATATTGAGTATAACATATTTAATTATTGAAGAATTTCAAAAGGAATCCAATCCCTCAGAAGACGTTACATCAATGCTTTTTAGTGGTAAAAACATGTTTCCACAAAACTGATAAACCGAATTTCAAAGTGATTTTAGAGTTAAAATAACATGTATACCTAATATCAATAGAAGACAATATAATATGTTATAAGACATACGAATGAAAAATATTATTTTATTATGTATTAAAAACATAATTTTTACTTTTTTTAAAACCACAATAATATTTTTTCTTATTAGTAAATTGAAAAAAAAAACAAAAACCAGGTTTACTTCAAAGTATTGCCTTTTATTAATTTTTCTAATTTCAGGTAGTTATTTTAACTTTAAAATTATTTTATAAACCTGTTCGTAAATATGTTTTTTTTAACATACCTATATCGCCATTGCACAACAATAAAATTGATACTAACACGGAACCATTTTAAAACTATTTTCGAAATGTATTTAAATATTTTTAAATTGTTAGATTTTTAATTTGCTTAAAATGTATTAAAAATTGCCTATACAGAATCCCTTAAAATCGATCGTTGTTCTTTTTTTTTTAAAAAATACAAAATCTTTAAAAAATTATTAATTTTGAAAAAAAAAACATTTTTTGAAGAGGATTTTTACAAATGGCATAAAATTAATTCTATTTAATATGTTATAGAAAAAAGTATGTTGGTATATGGTATATGTTTCTATAGAACACAAATAATTTTGTCTACTAATATATTCTTTAGGAATGTGATTTCCTAATATTTGAACTGTAATCAGAGAAAATAATTTTCTTATAAAACGGTTTTGTTAACAAGACGTATCGAGATTACACAACGATAAAATTTGATACTGACACAGAACTATTTTTAAATTATTACTTTTGAAATGTAGGTACCTACTTAAATACTTTTATATTGTTAAATTTAATTAAATTTTTTAATGCCTTAAAAATTGCCTATATAGAACTCCTTCAAATCACATGTGTGATAGGGTTCTCTTTTAGAATACCATTAAAATTATAAATAAACTCTTAGTTAATACGTATTTAGTAGAAGTTAAGATTAAAAATTCGTTATAACCGGAATAGGATCAGAACCCTCATTAATTAATTATTTTATTTTAAAGTACCGAAACTGAAATTGAATTGAAAAAACTTTATAGTTCCATTCCCTGGGTGGCTGGGTCACATACATAATATTAAGTCGTTACTTTGAAAAAATTTCACAAGACAATATATTTGTGATACCTATTGAAAATTATTATTTTTTTATATTCGTGGGAAAAAAATGTCAGTCCAAGACTATATTATATGAATTAATGAATAAAAAGATATTATAAATAATAAAACCGCATATTCAAAATATTCAATTAGGTGGTCCCGTCGTTATTATCGTGACTAATTATCGACGTACATGAAGGTGGTCTATTGTTATCCGTTTGAATTTTGGCCTACCGAAAATTGTTTATTGTTGGCTTGTCCACGAGGGCGGTCCGATAAGGCTCATATTATACATAAATCAAGATCTCTCCGTTCTCACGATACTCTATTGTGACAAATCACTGTACAAGATCGAAACAATTTAGTATTTATAATCAATTAAGCAATTAAAACAATATTATAATTATTATGATTTACGCGCGTGGAAGATAAAATATTATCGAGTACATTTTTGTACCTAAAAAAACGCGAGGAAGTGCTTATCAACGAAAAATATAGGGTGAGCTCTAATAAGCTATTTTTATAATAATTCCCTGAAATAAAAATACGAATAAAAAATATTCAACTTTTTTTTTCTGAATCCACATTTTTCGGGCTGTAAAATTTTAGAGGTAAATTTTTGATTTTCTTCGTCCCCCACATCCCCTAACCAAAGTTTCTCAATTAGAGGAAATTTTTAAATATATTTTTAGATTATTATATAACATAAATAGAATATAAAAAATACAATATTTTTTATTTTTACATCATAACGTTGAGTTACATATTTTCGAGAGAGCATTGTTTAAAAAATAATCCTCTTTCAAAATATAATTGAGCATTTATTTTTTTAAAATTAATTATCGAGGAAGCTGTAGATGTGGACCAAAATTTAGTTTTTATATATTTTTTAACATTTATAAATTACTGATAAGTGGTCAAAAAGTTTTGAAAATTTTATCTTGTTAATTACACGTCAATACATCAATTTATCAGTGCTACTGTAAATAATGTGTACATTTCAAATTTTACATCATTATACTTTCTGATGTATAACAATTTTCGGTATAGATTTCCTGTTCACTTAAGAAAACTACCTATTGGGAAAATCAAAAATTTACTTCTTTAAAATATCAATTACAATAAATTTCCCATCGAAAAGTTTATACTCCCATTAAACTCCTTTTACCTAAATTAAAATCCGAATAAAAACGACTTCGAAAATTCCAAAACATACTGATCATTGATAGAATTCTATCAATAATTATATTATTATAATATTCTTTCTATAAGTAGAATGCAAATCGCTATTCTACCAGTAAAATTAAATGTAAACAACTACCTAGTACCTATACCTAATAACAGAAATTTATCGATGTCGCCAAGGGCGCCCACAGCTGAATGTTATTCTATTCTTGCTGATGAAACAATGGATATATGTGGAACAGAACAAATGTCAATATGTACCTATAAGATATATTTTTATTGAAAATGAATCACCAACTGTTAGAGAAGATTTTCTTGGATATATAGCACTTAATAAATTAGACGTAGAAAGTATTTCAAATGTAATTATTAAGTCTTTGATTAATTGGGGATTAGATTTAAACAAATTAATTGGCCAAGGATATGATGGTGCCAGTACTATGTCTGGTCATATTAGTAGCGTACAAAAACGAGTTCAGGATAGGTGTAATAAAGCAATATATGTACATTGTTCAAGTCATAGATTAAACTTAGTTTTAAATGAGTTAAATTCTATTACAGAAATTCAGAACTCAATTGCAATTATTAAAGAAACAATTAATTTTTTTAATGAAAGTTCTCTTAGAAATTCAGTTGCTCCAAGTTTAACAAAATTATGTATAACATGATGGTCAGAATCACACAAAGCTCTGAGAAAATTTTATGAAAATTATATTGGTATTATTGAAGCCTTGAATTATCTTAAAAATAATGGTAATAAAGACACATCAACTAAATCGGTATATATTTTCAATTCGATAACTACTCTACAGTTTTTAGTTTGCTTAAGGATTATTGCTAATTATTCAACATTATAGAACCAGTTACTAATAAATTACAAGGTGTAGATGTTGATTTATTTGGAGTACAAAAACATGTACAAAAATTAACTGAAATTATCTCAGCTGACAGAATTAATTGTGAATCGGTTTTTAATATTTTAATGAAAGATATAAAAAAGTGTGCTGATGAGATAGGTATTGAATTTTTGGTACCCAGAATTTGTTCTAAACAGACTTTAAGATCAAATTATCCTAAAACTAATCCAATTGATTATTATAGAGTT
>JAIPRL010007021.1:0-25021 GCA_025469235.1 Pemphigus obesinymphae
GCTTTTTATCTAAAACCAATTATGTGATAAGGACAAAAAACATTCATTTTCGTAATTTCAAGATTTTTCCAAAAATAAATTATAATTTTTAAAAATTTTAAATAAAAATTGAAACAAACATTGCGTTTCTTGCGTTCCTTGATAAATAAATTAAGGGGTACGCTGTTCGACATGAAAAAAAATGAAGAGTAGCTCCGTCCCCTTTCGTCCCTCCCCAAATCCACCACTGATAACGATATGAATGTAAATTTATTTAGTGTTGAAAATGAGGAAAAAAAATCATATAAATCCTGGAATCGATCAAAACCAAAATAAAAGTAATATTCTTACCTTATTCCTAACTCACACTTAAGACACTTAGATCTTAATGATTCTAAAAATATTGAATCATTACTTATATTGAAAAATGGATCGCAATCGTCTGAAACTAAAAGTTGTAAATCAAATGCTGCACAAGGCAGAATTGTATTGACCAACAATTGTGCATTTGACTCATTAGCATCATTGATAATGGTAAATATTTTAAATATTTTTTATATTACTTTAATAAATTGTCTTTTTAATAAAAAAAAATTTTTTTCAGGTATCATACAGTGATAGCCAATAGTATTTAAGCAAAGTAGATACAGGGTGTTTCTAAAATGAATGTCAAATATTCGTATACATACTCAGTGGGATGACCCAATGACAAAAGTTTTGAATTTTTTTTCTACCTTTAAAACATACATTTTTTAAAATGTATTCATAATATATTGATATAAATGTAAAAACAAATACACCGTGATATTTCTTGAGAAATACTCATACGAATCGATGTATCGATGTGTCGCCTGATTTTGCCATGATGAAAAAATGATGTGGCATTTTAACTAAATTCGCAAGAAATATAATGAAGATATTTTTATTAACTATCATGAAGTATTTATTCATCTACTGCAAGGAATTCAACAAAATTTAAAAATATGGATTTTGTTGAAATTTTTTAAATTACTTATCACTTTTTATTAATAGGAAAAAAAACAGTTTTATCATTTGTATATATAATTTTAAATGTCCTACAGATGTTTATTGTTGATAATATTCACAATAACTCTTATTTTCTAGCCACAACACTTCAATAAAATAAACTCTTTATAAAATTGAATAAATATATATATATATAAATATATAATATTTTTTTTTCAAATTAAAGTCTAAAATTCGTATTTTTCGATATTAAAGTTTTAAAATGATATTACAATGGAATATAATTATTCATCTAGCTTTAATGTATTTTTAAATTAACATCTCATTTAGAATATTTAGAAGAGATATACGCTTGAATATTTTTTTAAAAAGAAAGAGTACTTCGTCCCTCTACGTACCTCTTTAATTCAATCACTGCATTTAATGTATTCCATTTTTGGACACAAATTATAAAAAATAATAAGTTTTTCATAAAGACTATCACATATCTACGTATATGTATATTATAATAATAGCACAAATGTATTTGCATTCATTCGTGGTATGGAGAAGAGGCTGAAGAATTGGTAAATGATTTTAAATATATGGGAACAAGGGGGGAGGACAGAAAAAATATGGTAAATTTACATAAAATAATTTTTGGGTGGGTACGCACAATTTTCAATTTGGTCGTACAAATTCGCACTAATTGAGCACTAATATTGGTAGAAGAATAATTGCAAAATTTAAAGGTATGAGGGGGGCTGGCGAGACGTTTCATCAGCCCCCTTGTTTTCCAAATTTTTTGCATAAACGGATGTCGCACAAATTCTAAAACTAATTGCACAAATTCGCACTAATTTAGTACTAAATATTGGCATAGGAAAATTTTATATTTGATAAACGGGGGGGGGGGAGGCTGCCGAAATGTTCGTCCGATTTCCTGTGTATCCCCCAATTACTTATAACTTATGACCCGTTTTATTTTTTCATTTATCTTGTATTGATTATTCTATATAGTATAATATACAATACATATGTCATATACTCGATCATTTTACTGTTGCTGTTTATACGAAGTGTATGTATTTTATTTGAAAATGACAATATAATAAATCATATTGGAACGAAATATGCAGTTTAGCGCCCACGCCATTCTTGCATATTTTTTTTACGTGTCTATATAGTATTCGATGAAAATAATCATAATGAAATCAGGTTTGACCAGATGGACTTTTTTTTTTATAAGTTACGGGCTTTCAAAGTTAAAAATATATGTGCAATATTATAATAATATATAATTGCATTATTTGCACATAATATGTGCAAAATTTTTTTGCTTTCCTAATGTGCTAATATATGTATCTGATGAAAATATAAAGTTTGTAGATTCATTATTTTCCAAAAATTCGAACACATTTCATACCAAAATGTTGAAAAATTTAAATGGGTATTTAAAAAAAAAATTGAAATGGCTATTAAAAAATATTGTACCTACCGAATATTAAAACTTTTTGTGTGTAGCTAGAATGGCATATTTTTAACGCAGTATTAAAATTTTCAGGTCTGAAATACTAAAATTAAGCCTATTATGAATAAAATTTCTCGAATTTCCGTATTGCTATAGATAGCCTAAAAATAGGTAAAATTTTTCGATATACGTTTGTGGTAAAAATGTCATGCATTTGTCATTTGTCTATCATCAATATTTTCGGAGTTATGAAGAATTTTACCAAAATCGTGTTTACCAATTTTTATGCTAATTTTTTTCTTACGCGTTTATCGAAAAAATTAAAAATCGAAAAATGACCTCATTAAAGTACCAGCTAGAAGAAATTTGTTACCGGAAACCGGGTAAACTTGTTAAGATCGGAGTACTTCTTTTGGTTGAAATTTTGTACGCGGACATAAAAAAAAAAAAAAAAAAAAAAACACACACATCATCGTAAAACCAATACATTCATCGCTTCGCTCGGAATCTGAAATTAGGTATAACTGCAGCGGCAGTGAACGATGGAAGGCGGCGTGGCGAATCAGGATACCACGATTATGATGGACGTTATTTATTTAAGTGATATATAATAAACTTTGCTGAAAATAAAACTGTATTATTATCGTGTAAAAACGATTCGTTGATCGTGAATAATTCGTTTGATACTATTTTTCTGTTTCTTTTTTTTTTTAACGATATCTTCAATATTAGGGAGATATTTTTGTCGCATTTCGCGTGTTGTTTTGTATAGGTACTTATATAATTAATATTCTACTCGTATGACGTATATTATAATATTATTATGTAGGTTGAACTGGCCACGACCACGTTATACGGTGGTGTTATCTACTCGAGTTTTATGTACTCTTATAATAGTGCTGCACATGGTTTATGTATATAACTATTACGATCAACAGTTGTATATATATATATATATATATATATACACGAAATTCCGGTATGGCGATTAATTGGAAGAAGCGCACGAGACGGAAGCTTTCGATTCGGCTGGACGAATAATAATAACGCTGCGCTCGTTATAGCCCCTGTATATATATGTATATATATATATATATATACATATATCGATTGGTCGTGGCGAACTTGCGCGGGCTGCCAGTCAACAGCGGCAGCTGCAGTCAGATCGCGAGCTTGCAGCCAGAGCGGTATACGGCGAGCTCGTTTCCTTCACTTACGTCTATGTATACGTGATTATAACAACCTGCGGCACTTCTTCCGCAGCGCTAGCCGCCCCGCCGTTCGCACCCTATACACAGCCCGTTTTATCGTTCCCGCCGCCGCCACTGTTCGCGCGTTTACCGTCCGTTCCTGCACATTCCCATCACCCACCCTCCCCCCCTGCCGCCACACCACTTTCCAAAACGACGATTATACGCTGTTACACGCTTACATGTCTCTAATAATATTATTATTATTATTCGGCCGTATGCCAGCGCGCCGGCACGACGTCCCTTGATCGTCCTGTCTCGCGCTCGTTTCACCGTAACCTGCACCAACCACGCCGCCATCCGAACGCTCGATGACTACGCGATTATAATATTTATTACATGACGTATACGCGCATGTAGTGAAAGTGTCGAGAGAAAAGTTTAACGGTACACATTTTGTATACGCACACCGCACAAGCAGTGACCGTATAATTATATGTATCTACCGTACCGACAACGTATTATCGGTACGTAAAATATAGTTTTACGTCGCGATAAATAATAGTAAGTTCAATATATCAACCGTCTAATATTAATATTTTTACAATAATAATAATAATAATAATATATAAAATTAATTACAAATAGTTATATATATTTTTAAATTTATATAGCGAAATATCATATTATACTCTGTATAGTAGTGATGCATAATTGAAAATTATTATTATTATTGTTATTATCATAACATCAGAGGACTATATATATAAATGTGTATAATTAATATGAAAACTCGTTATATTGTTGTCGAGCGAAAGCTTTCAAGTTTTTGAAATCAAATTATTCATAATTAATACAATATATACAGTATAGTGTAGATATCTATACAATACACGCATATAATATTTGTGCGTCTAAACGAAATTACAATATACATTACAAGTAAACTAGGTAATTAAATCGTACAATATGTAATAAATGTAAGGATGCATGAAAATAAATACTATATATAGGTATGTAGGTTTTTTAAATCTCATTAATATTGTTAAAATATAATACAATTTAAAAAGCATAAAATTCGAAATCATTCATTAATAATGTAAACGGACTTTTAAGTTTTTATAGAAGATAAAACAGATTACAGTACAGACAACAGTAATTTACTACATCCATATTTTTTTTAAAGTTAGAATTTTTCCTTTCTCTCTTTTTCTTATTTATAAAAGTCATTTACCTAATAAAACAAATTAACACATTGTTTTGTCATAAATCGTAATCATCACTATTAATCTATAATTTTCATTATTTTATATAATGTATTGTGGGTAATTTAAATATTTTTAATGATTTTTACAACTAATAAGTTTAATAGTATTTAGAAATATGGCTAAAATGTTTAACAAAAGTTGAGCTTTCAATTGACATAAAATTGCATACAAAATTAATTTATAAACGTAGGTAACCCCGTATTGCGTATTTTAAATCACAATAATGAAAAAGTAAAACGAATCTCAATCCATTTATCCTATCTTAGGTACTATATGTTACTGGTTTACTAGTATAAAAGGTAGATGATATATAATATAATATGATATAATATTCACTATAGAAATTGTATATAATGCGTAGGTATATACTATATACTATATAATATAATAGTATATATGATATATATTATTATCATATAATAATATATATATACGAATAGTGTCCCATATATATTTAAAGCATCTTTTTTTATTAAGTTAGCCTATATGTATATGTTTAGTAATATTTAAAATATATCTACTTATTTAAAAACAAATATAACTATAATAATTATTTAATTTTTAGATTTTTTCAAATTTATTATGCGTTTTATTTTTTGGAATTGAATTAATTATTAATGTATTCAATGTAAGTAATTCGATGGAATTTAATTAAGAATGTGTATGGGTTATTCTTTATATATTTTCATCCAGTAACAAAACCTACTTTTTTTTAAGGAAGCAATGCTAGAAGTTGTAAAACCTCTTTTATCGTAATATACGAAAGATATTTTATATAATACCTATATAATCAAAATCCAATATCCAACCAAATTTTTATTAGTATTTTGATACTGCATGCTCAATGTAAGCTCTTCAAATTATATACAATTTTTATATCCCTATGTAGTATGTACGTATAAATAAATATTTGTCATTCACTGATTCAACACATGACTGATATTATATTATATGCATTGATTAAATATGTTGCGTCAGAAATTTCCAGAGAAGTGCCATTCATTTTTGGATAAAATTTTTTTGTTTTAAAATTGACCGTAAATATATAATAGTATGTGTACGTGTACTGCTAGCACTAATTACGAGTATATATGACCAACAGTATCGGATCTAAGAAAAAATATCTAATTGGACATTTAAATTTATAAGCCGTGCAAAGTCCTAATACTCTCTTAAGTAGGTAACTTGAAAATATGACCTATAATATTAACCTTTGAAAATTTTTCAATTACTTTAAAAATCCATTATTTCTGTATATTATGTACATATAAACTTTGACTATATAATATATATAGTCAAGGTTAAGCATATGCTATGATATATTTATTCCCATGTTATAAACTCTCAATATTGTTCCTCGAAGAACACTCTTCGTCCTTCAAAGCCGGGGGTGCGTCTGGTTGAAAAATCAAACATGTCTTAATGGCCCGACTGCCACTGATGATCGACACAGTTTTTAAAATTAAATTAACTTTATTTATATTTTTAGATCACATACTATACAGTATATCTATTACATACCTACTCGAGTATTATAATATATACTATATATACATATATATTATAATATGTAATATCATATATATTCGAGCCAAATGTAAATCACAGATTGGCTAATGCCTTATAATGATTATATATTTAATATATTCCTAATTATTTCTAAATAATATTCCTAAAAATATTATAAGATTATTATATTCATAATTTCGATTTTCGGTAACACTAGTAACATGAATATCGTGATTTTCTGAAATTCTCGTGTAGCGCGTTCTACCATATATACCGTAAATTGTCGTAAGCTCAGGGGTAGACTTAGGGGTAGTGGCAGGTCTGTAAGATGAAGATGTCGGCAATTAGTAGGTAAATTAAGGTCAACCAGTATCAGAAAATTAGTTAAAAAGTTAATAGCTCATTTTTTGCATGCTTATTATACAAAATTCAGTCTAGAAAAAAAATAAGCATTAAAAGGGTTATTAACTCAAATAACTCATACAAATATTTATCAAAACCATTTCTACGTAGTTCATAGGGTAAGGAAAATTTAATGACGTAATAAATTGATTTAAGAATAGTATTTGAAATAAATCCGTATTATTATGAATTACAAACATTATAAATATCTAAATATTATTCTATCTTTATTGTTAAAAGGTATACAATTATTACCATGACAATATAATTCTATTTGAACGATTAATAATATTATACCAATATTGTTAAAAAAAATTTGAGGGCGGAGCTGCAGCAAGCCCTCCCCTATATAGTATAATATATGCCACTGGGCATATTGTTCAATTACCATAACACATATTATCGTCATACGAAATATCAAATGGGTCAATAGGAAATCCAAAATCATATAATAAACAATAATAAAGTATCTTATGTACTTATCTATAGGGTGATATAATAAGTATAATTAAGAATGGAGCAACAGTGTGCTGTAACGACAACATCTACGACAATAGATGAAACACTGTTTGAATATAAAGGTGGATTAGCGGATGATTTGAAGTTTCTTGCGGCTATCCCAGAAGTGTGTGATGTTACATTTCTAGTTGGAGAAACACGGGAACCGGTATGCGCAGTCAAGGCAATACTCGCTGCTAGAAGTCGGTAATTAATTAATAACTTATACATTTCAAACTTCAATATGAATTTAATTTGTAAAATAATAATAATTAGAAAATATAGAAAGATTATATATTATATCCTAAAATTAATTTAGTTTATTTAAGAATTAAAAATTACATTATATTACATTTTAAACAAAAATAAAGTAAACATTTAATAATTATAATTATTTTATTTGTAAAAGTAGATAGTAGTAAGAAAATAAGAAGATTACTACTAAATCGAATTTTTATGGTACGATTATTTCTAAAAAGCCTAACAACCACTATAGTCTTTTTACAATAAGCCTGGTAATTAGCAAACCATTTAAGTAGGTATCAAATAGAAAATCATTTAATATCAATTCGTAAAGATCTTAGTCTTTTGCAAAAAAAAAAATAAAAGACTACATTTTCAATTATAATAATTACCTATTATTTTATGGTTTCTCGTGTTCGAAATATTTTATGTGCCCCAGTTAGCAGTAGATGTGCCTATGCAAACTACATAGAAATGTCATAAAATACTCATAAATCATAAATAAATCTAAATAGTATTAAAAATATCACTATTTCAATGATATTTTATGTGAATAGAGTGTTTTATAAAATGTTATACGACGTGAATGGAAAACAACTACAACAACAAGCATTTGGAAGTAGTTCATCAAAACGAAGTGGAGGCTTGATTAAGCAATTATCTGGTGTTGCAAGTGGGGGTCAAAACTCTCAGCAACAAAATAGATTAAGAATGCTATTAAAACGTAGTTCAGAGCCATTGTTGATATTTCAACACAATCAACAACAGCAGTATCAATCACGGGTATGTGATTATTTAATTGATGATATTATATATACTTATCAGTCATATTTATAATACAAGGTACAATGTAGATAAATATTATTGAAATATATATATATATATATACATATATATATATATATATATACATATATATATATATATATATACAGTGTTTTATTTTTTATCATGAGCTAGGTTATATCTTGGAAAGTATAAGCAACTTACCATTTTCAAAAAGCTTTAAATGATTTATATTATAAATTCTTAAAAATATATTTTTATAGTAATATAATTTATAAATCACTGTATATATCTGTATATATATATATTATATATATATACAGTGATTTATTTTTTATCATGAGCTAGGTTATATCTTGGAAAGTATAAACAACTTACCATTTTCAAAAAGCTTTAAATGATTTATATTATAAATTCTTAAAAATATATTTTTATAGTAATATAATTTATATGTTTAAATGTTTAAAATACAATGAATATTTCCCGAGTAATACATTTTCAAATTTATTGAGTGGAAGTGTGTGTGGAAGAGTAGAGTGGAAATTTACATACTGTAATATAGTACATATACTGAGTGTAGTAGGTACCTACGTCATCATCAACATCTATTACAATAGGTAGGTAGTAGGTACAGGGCCGCCGCTAAGTGATATTTGTGAGGGGTCGTGAAGTACGAAATTGATGACTTGTGCTCAATAATGACGACTTACGAAAATGTTGTCTCGCTTCGCTCCAAATATTTCGTATTATAATTAATATTCAAAAAATGTTTACCATAGTATAGCGCTCACGAAACTGTGAGGGTGATATTAGCGCGTCTCGTGATAATATCTCAGAACAGGTTGGTAAATTTTTCCAATATATTAGACACTGACACCAACGTCGGTCAACAAATTCTCAGAATGCACTTTTGTGAGCCGTACTGTATTTAATTTTAGGGTTTTAAGTACAAATTTAGATACCTTATATTGTTGTTGTGTCCGTCCATAGACCGTAGTTACTAATACATAATATTTACAATTTTTCTGATTTTCCGTAGTGCACATTTTTAAATTTAAACTTAATTACCAATGACTGTGGGAAAAATGGTGCATTCACAATTGATTTTCTTATAATATAACACATATGCTTGCTTACCTCCAGTGTCGGCCTGGCGCATAAAGGACCTAGGGTACTATTTTTCAAAAAGGCTCCCGAAAATGTACACTCAAATCATATATTTCTTATATAAAATCAACATTCTATAAAAATTTAACTGCAAGCTGGGCTGTTTCTTAGGAGTTGAATATAGGTAATATCTACATAAATCTATATGTAATATATATCTAAATATAATTACTTTTTAAACAGAAAAATTATTTTGTTGTGACAAAATTGTGAAACTTTGACTGATCCGATTTTAATTCTGTAAAAAACTTAAGATTTTTTGACATCTTTTCTAAATTTTAATCAAGGTTTTTTTTTCGAAATATAAATTTCCACCTTAAATATTATAAAAATTATAAAAATAATAAAATCGTCCAACTCGTGAGACGTGATGGTCACGGTTATGATTAGATTTTTAGATTCTAACTACTAGGTAGGTAGTAGGTATAAATAAAATTAATACGATTTTCAAATTATCAATTTTAACAAGTATATTTAATCTATGTTACCGATCAAAGTTTATTTGTACGAAACATAATATTGTATTTGTATACGATATTAACATAATATTCTTAATGGATCGCGAGGTAGAGAATGACAATTGTTTTCTAAAATATTGCCTATATTAAATAATATTGAAATTTTTCCACAGCCTACTAAATACATATTTATAATTTAAAATATTATTGTCTTTTAATAAATTGTAATCTTAATTTTCTGACTACATGACGATAAATCTTATAAGCATTTATTAAATAAGCAAAAAATTACCAGCCAATTATTTTTTACCGACTTAATAAGCAGAAAAAAAAAGGTTAAGTATAAAGTTTTCCGACTAACCTTATTAACTTGCTGAATAATTGCAGACTGGCTTAGTTTTTGCCGACTCATCTTCTGAGTGAGGGGTCTTTACGACCCCCTAAACCCCCTTTCCCTTCGGCTCTGAGTAGGTGCTTACTTTTCTACTCTACCACGACTTGAATTTTAATGCTTATTACTCGGAAATTATTTATTGGATTTAAAAAATCAAAATGTTAATGAGTATAAATTTGTTTTTAAAAAAATTGTCACAAAATGAGATAAAAAACACGTTTTTTCATGAAAGGACTTAAACTACATGGTAGATACATAATCCATAAATATGAAGTGGAATATGAATTTAATATTATTTTTATCATACTTAGAAACTACTCTATCACTATTATTACAGTTCTTGCTCGTATAATACATTACATTAGGTACTATTATTTCTGGAGACACAATGGTTAACTCTGGTTAACAATTGTTGACGATTTAACGTTAAAAAAGGTATTATTACCTCTATAATATGTGTAGTACCTAAATAGGTACAATATTGATTTTTATTAGTTACCATACATTTTTTATCAAGGAATTATTATTGTGGTATCTATAAGACTATATCTACCTAATGAGTGGAAATGGAATGCAGTTAAAGTATAATATTAAATTTATATTATATTTATTCGTATATTGCATATTTATATTGTTGACATAAATCGAACAGCAACAACAAAAATCACCACCAAACAGAAATAGTATTAAGAACAATAGCAAGATGTCATCTGCCGGAACTAACACGTCGACTTCTTGGTCAAAATATAAGCGAGGAAGTGCTGTTGGAACAGCAATGATAACAAATACTTCTACGATTGTAACATCACCTACAGTAATAATAATTGAAGAATTTGATGCCGACGTGTTCCGACAGTTAGTTGAATACGTACACACCGGATGTGTAATATTACAACCTCGAACGTTACTAGGTATGTATGATATCAGATTTATATTTATAGATTATCTAAAAATATAATATGTTATAGTCATAAAAATTTTAAATAATAAAACCAGGACTCAAAATATATTCTCGATTCCCCTGTATACCATGGTAGCATCGTCCTTTTAAAATATGCCTAAGGCTCGAAACTTAATTTTATAAAAATATACTAAATATGCACTTCAAAATTAAAAATATACACAAAATTATTTTTTTAGCTCTTAATTTCTATAAATAATA
This sequence comes from Pemphigus obesinymphae, assembly GCA_025469235.1. Classification (NCBI taxonomy): domain Eukaryota; kingdom Metazoa; phylum Arthropoda; class Insecta; order Hemiptera; family Aphididae; genus Pemphigus; species Pemphigus obesinymphae. Next base: position 11,494 of record JAIPRL010007021.1, read on the forward strand.
TAAGTAGTTAATACATTATTGATTACATTAATGATTTGTTTTTTGGAACTGATGACTGACATATATACAACTTTATAGCTACTAGTATACTAGTATCATATACAATATATGATTTCTCAGTACCTACCGACAGTGGCGTATTTTGGGCAATTTTCCGGGGGTTGTCTAAGATATTAAAAATCTTACCGACCGAATTGGAGGACGAGATAATTATACATTATCCTGCTTCTAGAGTTCAATATTAACTTTTACGAATAAATTTAACTTTTTAATTAAAAAATTAAAATTTCACCATTTTAAATGACTCGGCTAATAGGAACTATACAATAAATTTAAAAAATAGCCCTGTGTTAGTAAAACTTTTTATTGTTGTATAATCAGATTAAGTTCTTTTTTATGTAGGATAACATTTTTGTAATTTATGATTTTGATTGTTTTATGTGGGTGTCGAAAAAAATATCCGGGAAAAAATATCCCATGAAAAAAATATCCAGGGGAAAAAATTTCAATTTAAGATTTAAGAAAATGTATATAACTAAGATGTGATCGTGATTCCTTATAATGTGCCTGGAGGCTGGTTGCAATGCCGGCTGTTTTCGATACGTATCCCATTACGATTCCGAAGAAATTCTTAAAATTTAAACGCCAAGAAACGCGGGGCACGTATTTATTTAAATTATTTTTTTGTTAGATATATTATAGTTAACATTTGCCTTTCTACATTTGTTAATACAATTAATTGTTAACAATAATTTATAAACATTTTTTGCCGTACTAATTATATAAGATTTTTACTTATGAATAATTATTAATTGTATACAAATTTGAAAGTTTTTCGTTTATTAACATTATTTATTTAAACCCTTTCAAGTTATTTTTCCTCTCAGATATATTTTTTCCTGGATATTTTTTCCTTGGATATTTTTTTCATTGTATATTTTTTTCATGAGATATTTTTCCATCGGATAATTTTTCCCTGGATATTTTTCCCGGATATTTTTCCATGGTTATTTATTCCTCGGATATTTTTTCCTAGATTCGTTTTATATAGATACTAGATATGCATAAAATTAGTTTTTAGTATCTTATTTTGTATATACAACGTCCTCTTATTTGTGCCATACCACTTTCTTTTCTGAGTAAATTAAATATCAGAAGACGCTCTTTTCATAGACACTGAGTAGTTTTAACGTAAAAGTGCATCAATACCAAATTAAAGATTTAGACTTTATCTGAATTTTAACATGGTTGATTTTTAATAGCAAAAGTTATAAGCTCTTGGTTAATTATAAAATGTCCTATAACTCTGTTTCTAATTATATAAAAAATAACCCTTGACAAAATTTAGACAAATTCTTAAATTTTAATTATATATTATAGCTATAGATGCATTTTTCAAACATGTTTTAATAAAAAAAAAAAATACTTAAAGCTGTATTGTAATACTTGTAAGGGATATAAAAAAATACAAAAACAAACGCTTTTGCATGTTGATTTAGATATTTTTAATAAGATTAGGTAATAATAAATCTGACAAACTAAGATTTCTAAGTCGGGAGGTATTCAGACATGGAGGACACCCGCCTCCCCTCATTACACCTGCCTACCGAAAATATTCACACCTATAAAATATACTTGGAAATCCTAAATCAATAATCAGGGGTGTACCGAGGTGATTTTTATTGGGGGAAGGGATCAAAGTTGATAGTTTAGTGAACTTTAAAAATCGATTCAGGACAACTTATTTTCATTATTTCACTGAAGCTATTTTATTATTGGGCTGTTAAAAAATATTCATTATATAAGTAAACAACAAATACAATTTGTAATACTAATTATGAAAAAATACCCATTTTATTATAAAAAAAAGCCTGTCAGTAGGGGATGGAAACACTTCGCTCGTTGTGTAGGATACTGATGGTGAATATATTGAATCTAAAAGAAATAATAATAAACCATTTCTTTCGGTAACACGATTCAAGCTTCGGTGTATATAATATAAGTATTACTATTAGCATATAAATACATATATTTAACTATACATAATGCTATAGTAAATATTTGGAATACATTTCAAGTTTCTAGCATTTTAATTTTCAAATTTATAATAATTGTCGGTCTTTTTGGTATTTATTAATATTATATATACATATATCACCTATTTACTTGGTAACCATGATTAGTTTATACTTTATTTTCTATTCTAATTTCAACAACTTTTTGTGTTATTACTTATTTCTCTTAAAAAATGTAGTTTTTGATTACGTTTTCGAAAATTACTTAAAATCAAAAAAAACTCTCTATAAAGTACCAACTAGTACGAATTTCCTAAAAAAATATTACGAAATTTTTACATTACTCTTTCTGCTTGAAAAATTGTATACACACATATAAAAATAAAAATAAAAACATCATTGTAAAGCCATACAATGTGTTCAGTTGGTTATTTATGATACCTACCTACTAACATTGGGATTTATAATGACCATACACTACTCTCATATATAGTTGTGTACTGATGACTTATTCTTCTAATAATTCTAGTCATAAAGTCCATTTTTAATTAATATCACTATCACAATTATTTACGAATAGATTGGCCCATATATACAGTTGAGAAATTACAAAAATAAATTATTGGGAGAGGGAGTATTTTGACCAATCTACACCCCTGATAGGCCCCTGATTATCATTAATTAGTAAATATGCATTAAAAACTTTTGAAATTAGGAAATATGCTCTTACAACTAAAATATCATTAAATATTCAAAAATATGTATTAAAAACTTTTTATATCATATTCTTAATAAATTGTACAAAATTCATATATTATATGTAGAAATAAATCGAATAGGCCAAAAATAATATACAAATTCAACAACTTCAGAGCCCTAAAACGTATTAATCTTCGTTAAGGTAAAAATAATTTTTGAATACCTACCTACTTCAATAAAGATAGCTAATTTTTTAAAATAATAGAGAATATTTTTCTGAAAATGCATAGCACTTAAAACTAATATTTGATCAAAGGGTTTATTAATTATAAATAATACAATATAGTTGAAACGTATAGTGTATAAAGGAATTACTAAGAATGTAGTATATACAGTATCAATGCATGCATATTAACACTGTAGGTACTCCTTAGTCTTTCATCTAAACTTTGTGCTAAACTAAAATGTGCTTGTTTTCACTTTCCTTTATCTTTAAATTTTAATTATATATAATACACCTGTTAAAGTTTCAAGATAACCTAACTTGATGTCGGATCGAGTTGGCTGATTTTTTATAAATTATCATGTCGGATCGAGGAGACATGTAGTCGGGTCGAGTCGGTCGGTTAGATTTTGTTATCATTAGATAATAATAAATAGTAGAATTGTATCATCCTTATTATTGTTATTATTTATCATCTAAATAAGTCATAATGAAATCATCTAGATTTCCATAGATGAATTTCGTGACGTGCTGTAATATAACGAAATTATAATTGCGTCACGATATTTTTATATAATGAAATCTAAAATCTGAAGGGGTTCCACACTAAGGCATTTAGCTTATTGCATAATAGTAGAAACTAATCAGTGACACTTTAGTAAGTTCCTACCTAGTTTAGAATTTACACTAAATAAAGACATACAATATAAAACTATTAGTATATGGACTACACCAAGTTTCGAAATATTTGATTTAATTTCAAAAATAAAATTATCACCAAAAATTAAAGACACCAATACACCATTATACTGATAAGAATAAGGTAATAAGTATTATTTTACCCAAATTTCTTATAATTTTATATTTTTTTAAATATAACTAAATAACAACAATTTTACTTAAATTACATTTAACATATTATACTGAACACGAATATTATATGAGAGGCTATGTTTTTTTCCGTGCTGTATAATAGGTATATATTTTTATGAAAGCTAATCGAAAGTCGTTTGAGAATTAAATCTTTACTATTTCTACATGAATACATATATTTTCACCTCCCTGAATTCCCTGTATATGAATTCTGCGGTGTTCGGTTTTCGTGGTTGCGTAAAAATCGAAATCAATTTCCTTCTTAGCCAGTGAACTGCAATGGTATCTACTGGTATACATATCTGTGATTTTATTTTTTATAATATACGATATAATATGTCTTATGTTCGAAAATAATTAGCTGAAAAATTAAGTGCTTGAAATATAATTTATATGAAATATCATACTTCGAAAATATTTAATGTATGTGATATACATATAGGTAGGTTAGTTTTTAGACTTGAATGTAATGTTTTGTTCATATAGAATATTAATTTAATATATATTATATCACAATATAAAAGTCGTAAATCAATAAAGTTTAGTTTAGGTTAACTATAACTGAGGTATACTATAGCATTATTTTACAAAATGTATTAAAATGACATTAGAGATCTAGGGTTTTGATCTCACACTATCTTTTTTTTGAATATCACATGCTGACATACATATCACAGTTAGTAGGGTTATATAATTTTTGAAGTTAATCAAGGATAAAACTAGCATATTCACTATATTATTTTTCAGTATCGATCTCTGTACGTTTTGAAAATTTACTTCATATTGAATTGCAATTCAATGAATTGCTTTATTGATTATTGCATGATCATTTGATATCCTTATTTTGTATGTGAATAGTTGTGCATTGAATGGATATAAAATCGCTTTCTATTTTTTACTAACCGCCCCTCATACAATTACTTCCTTATTTTCACTGAGATGCTGACTTATTTTTCATTTCCTCTCTTTTTAATAGCTCCCTAGATATTTCATATTGACTCTCCTGTATGTTTCCGTATTCCCTTTTACACCCTATTTCACAATAAATTATATTTTATCTCCTTCAAGAAAAACCATTATCTTCACAGAATGCTCCATCTCCTTAAAAAATCCTAGTTCCTGTATATGGCCATTGGCCACTCAATAATACATATTAATTTTAATTACTTGTATAAATATACCATTATAATATACTACAGTTAATATATTTTTACTTTAACTGTATAGCGTATATATTTCTAATTTGCATTTATCTTGCCTTTGTATTAATATTGTATTTCTAATCTTTCTTTTAATCCTAAAACATTTCTCTTCTACTTGAAATCTAGGTTACGATATCCTGATTTTATCAATATTATATAATTCATAGTTATATAGTTATAAGTATAGTTATAGTTATAGTTATAAGTAGTAACGTACGTGTACATATAATTCAAATTTAAAAGTTAAAAATAACTTTTAGTATTGAACATATTTTCTATCAGACTAATCTAACACATTTATTTGTAAAATAAAATAATGGATTAGATTTTTTTTAATCTAATCCATTATTTTGGATCTTTTTAGACACCATTATTTGTATTGTTATAATATTATATAAATTATGATCGATATTCTACTATCAACAGAAATAATCATCCGTTGATTAATTTACACCAAAAACTTTGTTTTGAAATACCATACCTGATCACACCCATTACACTTGACCCAAACACTACACCAATTAGTGTACACTTTTTTTTCAAAACGAACCAAGTTAATATATACGTAAGTACTTATCATTATTTTAGACATGCAGACGGTAAATATCGAATGTGCACCGTAATGATGTTGTGCAGACATATACTGCATTAAGAAAAACGGTCATGGGAGAGGATCTGTCCCCCTATATCCCCCCCGTGAGAACGCCCATGGTGCCGTACAATGACATAATAGATATGCATACTGACTTTGAACTTTTACATGATATCCATTCATTATTCTAATATTATTATATAGTAGGGGAGATTGGGCACGGTAATAAATCGTCTACCTGTATAATTTATTATTATTATTATTTATGTATACATCATAATTAAAGACCGGATTTAATTGCATTGAAAACACACACAAATTGCATATTAAAATTGTGTAATTGCACCAAAAAATGCGTAAAAATTGCATAATAAATTGCACTATAAAAATGCAAAAGTTATATAAAAAAATTAGATAAATGTTAATTTTTTTAATTAAAATTGATAATTAGACACATTTCCAAATTATGTTCATTAAAATTAAATCTTCTATTACTTAAAATATATTTATACAAAGAAAAACTACGTTCTATGTCTACACTAGTGATTGGTGCATATTTAAAACAATTCAATAAGGTAGGCGTTATATCTAAATTAACATATTTTTTACCTGATATAACTTCATAATAAGATTTAATAGTTTTAATTCATTTTTTTCAATTACATACAAAAATTTGTCTTTATTTTTTTTTTCCATCTGGACCAGGAATATTTGTTAAAATGTCTTCAATTTTTCTAAACATATTCATACTTTCAAGTAGTTCACTATTCGATGCTTCCAAATTTATAAAATTAATGGATAACTTGGATAAGTGTAATTTTACGAATGCTAAATCACATTTCACTGCATTATTTTGTACAAAATGTTTACTTTTAGTTAACCTAACCTTATCTACTCATAACGGAAACTCGGTATGTCATAATAGCGTTTTTATACAATAAATCTAGCTGAGTTAAATATTTTGTTCATTTAAACACACAAATTTGTAAAAAAATTGCAAAAACGTGGAAAATTGTAAAATATTGCATTATAAAATTAAATAGGCACAACACATAAAGTATATATATATCGACTTTACATTTGAACAGATTTGGTTTATCTTAACTGCAAAAAAAGTTGCAATATCAATGAAATCCGGTCTTCAATCATATAATAGGTATATAAATATTTTAGACATGCGTATAAAAAGAGGTGTTCAGATTTTCCTGCGCACCTGTGTCTGCGATACGTCCAAATTATACGCACAACACAGTAGTGGTGTATGAAATGAACGAATAATAAGTATAATAATATATGAATATTCGTATTATATATAGGCGTGTTGAATGCTGCCGATTATTACGGGTTGGACGAATTGCGGGCTGCCTGTACGGGTTTCGCCGATACCGGCGGGGGCATTACCGTCGACACGGCTTGCGCGCTATTGGCGTCCGCCGAACGTTATATCCACTACAAGTGTACCAAATCGCTGGTGCAAAAAGTACGAGGCCGTTATGACATTAATAATATATTATCTATAATATCCGTACAAAGTTAGCATTATAAATATCATACATTACGAAAATGGCACATCAACAACCCCGTTTGCTTTACACACCTTCATGAACATTATAATATACATTATATACACACATTATATCAGCTGTTCCCTGTGTAATTTTTTGTATGTGATGTTCCGAAATGTAATGATTATACAATGTGTGTGTGTGTGTGTGTGTATATTACATAATTATATATTTTGTATTGTTAGTATTTTGTCGCTAAAATTTTTTTTTTTTCTATAAATATATATATATATGTGTGTGTGTGTGTGTATTGTTTTTCGTGCGTGTGTGTGTGTGTGTGCGACATATTTGTCGGTGGTTTTTTTGTTTGTCTTATCGGAAAATAATGTCATCGTTATGAAAATTGTAGAATAACGCACCGTTACACCGCATCATCGATCATCGTATAATATATTTAGATCATAATATTATAAGTTACTATTTACACTACTATATATACACATATATGTACATTGTACATGTATTATATGGTATTTGCCATTAGGATATTGGAGTTCATATATATTTTTATGAATTTAAAATGCACTTTTATAAATTGTGTGGGTGTACCTATTGTCCACATAATATGAATGGATGGGTAAAGTGTAAACATCACGCATTTTTGTCAGAATTCGATGACTATATCGTTTCTCTGCGTTCCCGAACGTTTTATTTCCGCTTACGTTGACATAAGCGGATAAGCCTGGTTAACAGATTTTCAATCGATTGACAATATACTAACGGTCATAAAATCTCTTTAAATTAATCCGTTAATATTAGGCACATTTTAAATACAGCCCACGTACTATTAAACACAAGAAAACGTACTCGTTTATTTTTAATCGTGCTGTTTTTCTTTATTTATTCGTGTATAAATAATTTCCATTTTCGTCATTATACATTGTACGTCATACCTACGTATAAAAATACGAAATATGTATTTTTGAGTAAGATATTTAAAAATATGTAAAATAAAAAAAGTCTCATTTTATTCAGAGTATTTTAAAACGTGCTTATTTTTAATCAAAATTAAAAAATGTGCATTAAATAAAATTATGTATTTACATAAAAATCCACGCCCTATTTATAACATTACACACCTGAATATATAAATAAAAAGAAGTTTGAAAGTAGTTTTATTATTTTCATCAACATTTTAGAGCTCACATTTGCTTAGTGATTTTAAATGGTTTATGTGGTAAATATATAATCATTAATATATATATATATATATATAGGATTCGGATTTTAATACTTTATACATTTTTATTCAAACATGGGAATAGTCTATGGAAAAACCAATATATATATATATAATGGTTTTTATACTAATATATTAAATTTGAAAGTAATGATAAATCATTTATTTCGTTAAAACGATTTTGAGCTTAGCTTTGGTCTGTAAAACATGAGTTTCTATTATAATATTGTCATTAATAAGTAATAACTAAAATTAACTGATTTATTGCCAAAAAATGTTAATATTTAAAATTGCTATAAATAGACCAACATTTTGGGAACATTAGAAAAAAAATGTATTTTAATTTTGTATTTATATACATTTTTTGGTCAAAATTTCAAGTCTATATAGACCAATTTTTTCCCTGACATTCGAACACACTTTCATATTTAAATAGTACATGTCGAAAAATTTAAATGACCATTAAAAAAAATTGTGTACCAATTTTTGATATTTTTGATATTTTTTGAATATGTAGTGAGAATGACGTATTTTTAACATTGTAAACAATTTTGAAGTCTTAAAACCTAAAATTAATTCTTTTATGAAAAAAAAAATTAAAAATTAAAAATAACTATAAATAGTTTAAAATTGGGGGAAAATGTGGAAAAAGTAAATAATTTAATTCATTTTAAGTGAACATTTTAAGACTAGTAATTATGTATCAATCGGAGCACTCCTAATATAATTTTGAGTACATAGGCATAAAAAAGGCCTATAAATAAAACACATCATTATCAAACCAATATATTTCTTGCTTCACTTAGAATCTTAAAGGAAAATAGGTAAGCCGGTAGCAAAAACACTTCACTCATCGGGTAGGATACTGTTGTAGAAGATATGCGTATATTAAATGACCCAAGTATAATATGTAAAATCGTGTAATTGCTGTAATTGCCTATAATAAAATCCGAGTCCTAGTTAATATATTTTTTAATTTAGGAAATCAATAGTATTTGTTTGGTTGATAGGTATTTAATTATATATGTAGTTGAATGATAAAAAATGTTTGTATACTTTAATTTTAAAAAGTTGTTTCGTTATTGATGAAGTGTTAAAATGTAAAAAAGATGACATTTCAAAGTATAATGTATATAATATGTGTGGTTTTTTTATAATATCATTATATGTTTGTTCATTTATTTATTTTTTTATATTTGTATGTGTATAATTTTTATCAACAATAAATATTAAGTTTATATTATGTATTGTTTGTTTTTTGTCGTTGTTTTGCATTTGTTTAGCATACCTATATGTGTTTATCATCATTTTTATATTTTTTCATCTGCATACCTACTTAAACATGTATATAATAATAATTACATGCATATTTTTGTGAAAATTATTGAAAATACGGATAATTAATTTGAACTAAATTGATATATGATTGGATATAATCATATGAATGCAAATTCTAAAGGTACTGGAGTTCGTTGACGAGAATGGCGGACGTGTGCTCACCCTCGGATCGTTTACATTACTGCCGCAGCACGTGGTTCGACTTATATTGTCACGAGATGAGTTACGAGCGGATGAACTTACAAAATTCCAAGTATGTGCCAATAAGAACCCTTTTATAATCAAATTTCTCATAAAAACATTTTACCGTATCTCACCATTTCCGACGAAAGGGAAGTGGGTCGGTGGTGATTCCCCCTGGGTCCGGAATTTTCCGAAATTTCAAGGAGGCCAGAATCACAGTAATACCATAGACGCAATTTATATGAATGACCTATTTTTTTTATATAAATACATATTTGTATAATATAATATTGCGACGCCTTAAAAACAGTGACATATAACAAAAATAAAATAAAATTCATTCGTTAAATTACTCAAAACAAACTTTAAAACAACTTTTATAAAAAAGAAAATTATATGCATGAATTAATAATAAATTATAGATTCATATACACCCATTTATTATACACTATTGATTTAGTGCACGCTCTATACAATTATCATATCTACTATATATATACTACTCATGCAATTTTTACGAATTGTGTATATAGGCTGCACTGATGTGGGCAAAGAAATGTGCTGCTGACGCCGCCGATAACAATAATGCTGATTCTGAAGAAGCTGACTGGCGTTCACTGTTCCGGGAACATTTTGCACCTATCATTCAGTACCATAAAATCGCAGCAAGGGTGATCTTGGACGAAATTATGCCGTTAGGTGTGGTTCCTGACCGAGACTTGTTGTCGGCTCTCGCATATCAGGTATTGTAATATATACTCGTATTATAATATATAATATATAACAATATTATAATGTTATGCATATGTCGAGTTTTATATTTATATTATAGCTTGGTGTAATATAAGTACATTTAAAAAATTAAAAAAATAATTTGTAAAAAATATATGATAGATATATTATAATAGTAAAATATCTACATACTCTGTGAACATTTCAAATTTTTAAAGACAATTTTTCGAAATAATAAGGAACAACCCGTTTTTTCTACATTTGGGTAGTTTTTCCTGACGTGTTTATCACTTCATTTAGAATCTAAACAAACATTAAAATTTGAAAGGATTATAATAATTTAAATTATGTAGCTAAATGATTATGTATATATATAAGATTATGTAGGTAATTAAACACTTTTAATTTAAAAATAATTAGAAAATTAACAAGTATTTTAAAAACAGGTATATACACTGAGTTGTCACTATTATACGATGTACACATTGCTATATACGATTTATTTTTTCCTTATATCTTATTTTAATATGTACGAGTATGAATATAACCGAAAATACCTCAATTACCTATAATATTTTTTCCCCGTTCTGATGATTCAGTAATAAGAATAAAACAAATATTTTGGAATATAATCTTCTTATATATAAAATGCTAACTCCAAATATCGTTTTTTTCCATGAAATAAACAGTAATATTTATTTATTTAATGCAGTAGGTGTGGCACTCACCCTAGTTTTTTACTAAGACGGCGTCGTATATAGGCAATTCAGAGGCATCATTGTCATCGGGCTTAGATTTCTAGTATACCTATTACCAACTAATGTTTATCAAATACTATAATAGTATATTATATTACATTTTAATCATTATCATTGTTTTAGCTCAAGCTGAAAGTACACTATTTAGTTGTATTTTTTTACTTTGGGTGGGGGGACGAACATTATTTATTCCTTTATTTACAAATTGCGTCCTCATCTGAATTTTTATATTTTCCATGATTTTTTTAAATTACATAGTTTTAATGAATACACATAACATAATATAACACTATATTAAAATACTAAGTATGTGCCAATGTAATATTTAGCAATATTTAACAATAATATTGTAAATAAAAAGTAAAGACTATCTTTAAAATATTATTTAATTGTAAATTTTAATTTCAATAAATTAAGAGACCAAAGTTATTATATTCCCTAATAGCACAAAGTACCTTCCGGGATGGTCCTGGACCGTCTCGACGGGAGTTGTCGACCGAAAATGGGAACGGCCAATTTGGTTCCCGCTCCGATAATGGACAGTAATATGACATTCGTAGACCATCCTGATGTTCGATGTTCGACCGTCATATTGACCTACACAGATCTAACTAAGGTCTATACAGACCTAAGTAGATCGCGTCAATATTGAGTTAATTGAAAAAAAAACTTTACAGGCTGACATCACAGATAACATGAAAGTACATGTTATCTATGCTAATATTTTGTTTTTGTTGTATTTTTCATTACTATTTTTTTACTACCTTCCCGGACCCAGTATTTTTTTTTCTTTTTATTTGCTGTAAATTTTGCAACAATTCTTAATTCGAACCTTTGACAATTAATACTTAACAACTTTTGTACTCACGCTTAATCAACTGAGCTACGCTTCAGTGATACAAACGTAGTCGGAATTATCGGTACACAAATTCTCGAGTAATGGTATACGATAATAGACACGGCAAAGGAGGAGAAACTTTTTGAATCGCTGTAGCGCATTCAATAACAGCCAAAACGAGCTCGGACCGATGTCAAAATATCTTGTACACTATGATACATAATATACTAAAAGTCACATTTTTGGGTAGTCCAAAATCGAATTTTGGATTGCTCATAAACTCAAGGGGAAGTAGACCTATCGCATTGCGCGATTTTGTCTATCCCCTTTTTCTTAAAGCCCCTATACATTGGTGTCCATTAAAAGGGTAGGAGAGGGACATAACCCACTCTAGAGAATACCAAAAAAGTGACTTTTAATATGTTATTATGTTATATACCGGATTGTATAACACACTTTGACATCAGTCCGATTCCGATCCTATAGACATCCATGGACCTATCTTCTTCCACAGCTAGTTTTGTCCAAAAGGTCGAATGTAAGTAGATCTAATCAATTTGTTATTTTTCAATTCATAATTTGTAGCTCCCGGGAAGTGTCAAAAAAGTACCTCCCAGGAGCTGCCTATACGACCTGAATAATTAGCAAATTAATTGGACACTCGTGGGCCGTTCCCAGAAAGGTCTTCCCGGCCGGAATGGATTACCAAGACCGAAACACGCACTTAACAGACGGCGCGTGGGACGGTCTGTGCTGTTAGGATTATAACGTGATTATATATTTTTTTTTCATGTGTGATTTTGTATTTGTTTTTAATGGATTAAATGATATTATATTTTATTTTCTTACTTATTTATTATTATTATATAATTAAGAAAATTGGGAGTTGAATGTGATCAAATGGTTGAAACGCGTATTTCTATGCACGAGGACCACGGTTCGACTCCCAGGTAGCAAATAAGGTAGCTAACGAGATTTTATTCACTGGTAGTGTCTGGTCTCTGGTACAAGCTGGTTATAATTGCTAAACCCATCCAATAATTTGGTAGCTATGCTTGTCATAGCTATGAAGAACCATCTTTGACTCTCCTTATATGTAAAGGTGCAAACATGAGCATGATAGAGTTTGGGAAATAAGAGGATGTAAGACTTTTAATTTGTTATATAATTAAAAAAACTATTATTTCATTCCAAATACAGTAGAAAAAAAAAAGCCGGTCAGTAGGTTGTGGAAGCACTTCGCTCGTCGGGTGTCAGTATTGGTGGATGCACTTTGCAACTGGGCAGGGTACTTTTGGTGGATGTATTGAATTTGAAAGCAATGATAAAT